>JAODUG010003755.1:0-11042 GCA_027564795.1 Aphredoderus sayanus
TCACGCTTTTGTATGAGACCCACTTTATAAAACACACGCAAATAACACAAATGGCTCACAGACTACACATAAATAAAACAAACACATACAAACAGGAAACACACATCGACACTTTATAAAACACGCATACAAACAGGAAACACACAAGGACACTTATAAAACACGCATACAAATAGGAAACACACTTTATAAAACATACATACAAATAAACATACACACTTTATAAAACACATGACATTACACACCTCACTATAAAAACAAACCACACACACACTTTATAAAACACACATACAAATGACACATACCTCTACCACTACCAAACCCCCCACACACACACACACCTCCTCCTCCTGTCAGATCAGAGGCTGATGTGAAGAGGTGTGACAGGCTATTGAAGGAATCCTGTTGCAGGTACACACTGCTGCAGTCTGTCCACCTCTGATATCCTGCAACACAACAAACTTCAGCTTCCCCTTTCTAACAAGATCACCAGCCCTGCAGAGAACTGGACAGACTCCAACTACACACGCAGGATCACTGGCATCCTGAACAACTCTTGCTTTGTTATCCTTTCATTTTGCCTCTGCCCCTGTATAACGCAGTGCGGCTATAGCAGTAGCCCTGCCACTGTACTGTATCTGCGCGAAACACTTGTTTGTAAGAACAGCATTGTGTTGATGTTATTGGTGCCGTAGTGGTGTGTGGTGTGGATTTATCAGCCACTGTAGAGATGTGGAAATACCGGGTGACGTGTGGTGTGACTTTGTTCGCGGGTATTCCTCGAATTCCTTGACCGTCGATGCATTCAACGAGCATTATCATTATTATTGGCTGGGTTTAGGTAGTACTGTGTGGTACGTGGTGAAGAATGTTTTTCTCATTCACGTTTCAGTTAACCCAGTTGGTTCACTACTAAGTTAACAGCTTTTAATGATTGAAACACAAAGTTTACATTTAGATTATGTTAAAATTACTTTGGTAGCTAAATTATGTTTATAATGTCAGTTTCAATAAATAGATAAATAAACTTTAAAGTAGTTGCGCTCAAACAAGGATTGTCATTAGAATTGAAAGCAAAATGCTAATTCTGCTCAAAGTGGGACATTTTAAAATTCTTGTGTAATCTATTAATGACACTAGTGAAGTATTAAACTCTTCCCCTTTAAGAAAAATGTAATAATAATGTAGTTTTGTCCATGAGCCTCTGTTTAGCATACATGTACAAATAGTGTTTGCATGTTTAATTTGGGCAATAACGTGACAAACTAATATTACATACTATAAATATGTAGTACAGATGGTGTGTTACTGTGACATATTAAGGAGAAGTAAGTCATCTGGAAAGAAGGAAATAAACAAATAAATAAAAAAATAAAAAGTAAAAGGGTTTGGGTGGAGAAAAGGTCCACATGCAGCCTGAAGGCCTTTTCACTATCCATCAAAATCAACAAGTTAGCCTAAAGCTCACCGACGCCATATGTGGCACCACAAACAGAACTATTCCAATAAGGGATTTTGTAGCGTGTGTTTATGACTCAGACTATGTAGTTGGTCATCCACTCATTGTCCTGGTGCATTAATATGAATACATTTACATATATTGTGTGAACACTGGAGATATTCTTTATTAATATTAGGATAATACAAAATGCATCATCTTTGGCAAATCTCTTACAGATTGATGTGTTAAATGTAATCTATTGATTGATCTATTGATCACTACCTGTGACGTAATTGAAAACTACTGATACAATATCTATTTTCGGATCTGTTGAATATCCTAAAGGGACACTCCTCAATTTGTGTCCGTCCTTGTGATTTAAACCTTTCTTGCAGAATTGGTTGTTTTGGTTTTAGTGGCTTTAGTGTACCCTTGCATCCCTCATGGGGTCACAGTCATACGGTAGGCTATGTTAAGTCTACTTTAATTAAGTAAACTTAGCTAAAAGTCTGCTGGGGCTGACATGTTCGCAGTGTTTCATGACGTTTATCTTCAAGGGAAAACTTTTTTTTTAAATCTTTACTGTTTTGACACAGTTGCTTAATATCTCACCGGTCAGATTACAGTAATCCACCGCATGTAATCTTGTTGACTATGTCATTGTCCACGCTTGCACACACAAATACAGAACAAGAGCTGGGTGGATGAATTAGCAACATAACTGCATATTGTTGGCCTTGGGGAAACAGCTCCCCACAATAATTAAGCCATTGGCAAACTCCTGTTCCTACCTCAGTTCAATCCCCCAAACCCCTGCGCCTCGTCCCGGTTTGAGGGGAATGTTAAAAGCCATCACAGATAATTAGTTCCCCTGCCTCTTGTTTGTCATGTGAGCCACCACAGCCGACGGCCTCCATCAAGGGCTCCGGAATTAGAGAGGAGGAAACACAACGGGGGTGGCTGTCCAGCGTCGCGCCGAATGGACTGACTGTCAGCCGGACATTAGTTAAGACCGATGCTGGAGATCAGCCGCCGGCTGGGGGATCCATTCTTTCGTTGCGCGCATGTGGCATGTGGCCACGCTCTTTGTTGTGCTGTGGTTGGTGGGTCGGGTGGCGGTGGCAAATTCAAAGGCTCAATCTAAACGGTGGCCGATGCCTCCCTGACTTTTGAGACCTGCGGTGGTCTTGACACGACAGAGGTTTTAGCTAAGGTTGGGAGGAGGAAGGGGTGTTTTTCGAATCCTGCAATTAAAGGCATACCCATTATACAAGGGAGAGGGGTTCATTTACAAGGGAATGCTGATTGGACATCAATGAGGACCCGGTGAAACAATGAGTGGACACATTTAAATCAAACAATCCCCCTCCACATAGACTGGAGGCGCTCTGATAGCACTTGCAGAAGTTAGAGAACCACCTACTTGAAACCAGCAGTCACCTTTTAGTGTTATTCAGTAATCCTCGCTTTTCCCCGCGAGAGAAGAGGAGGAAAACGATTTTACTCCATCGAGGAGAAGTGGTTCTTTTAAAAACATTCCGCGAAGCCTTTCCGTGTCTCCCTCCCCTCCCTCTGCGGCTCTAGTGGCGTTTGCACAAGTGCCACTCAGAGCTCTCCAAACTTATATCATCCATTGTTCTCCAGCGCCGCTGTGTTTTGCAAGCTCTCGGCCCATTTGGAGCAGGACTGAGTATGGGTGCATGTTGTGAAGGGGGGAGTTAGTGGGCAGGCAGATGAAGTGGGTTGCTCAGCAGGAGGTTGTGGATATAGACATTTGTAATGGGAGGTAATTGAAAATGAGTACAGTACTTGGAAGACTGCTGGCTGGTAACTTTCCCATAACAAGGGGCCCTGGACTGGGGATACTCGACAAGTTCAATGCTTTGCTAAGGAATGCTATGTGCCTTTTATACAGTAGATCGAGTGACTGATGGGGAAGGATAGTATTGTGAGTAGGGCGGTAAACGTCTGTAAAAGTACTTGCTCCTTAATACTTTAGGCTGTAAGTTGCTTTAGATAAGTGTGAAAACATGTTACACTGACCTAATGACTACAAACATTTGCAAGTATATGCAAGCAAATAGATGTTGGCCAAACAATTCAAACACCTCAATGCACAAATACAAATAATGATTTTGTATATTATTTCATCAAAAGATAATAAATAATAAAAACTAACGTAAAAATCCTGTTGTTTTTCTTCTAAAAGGGTTCGCAAACCTGGTGAGATTGCGGCTTGAAAAACAGCCTGGCATTGATGGACCCTGAGTAGCAAGACTGTAAAGCTTTTTAGC
The DNA here is from genome assembly GCA_027564795.1 of Aphredoderus sayanus. Lineage (NCBI taxonomy): Eukaryota > Metazoa > Chordata > Actinopteri > Percopsiformes > Aphredoderidae > Aphredoderus > Aphredoderus sayanus. The sequence goes on from JAODUG010003755.1 coordinate 3,736, forward strand.
AACATGTATCAAGGCACTGATGTGGGATCTATGGGTGTACAGTAGGTTGCTCAAGGGTGGAAATCTTTGGCGCAATAATACAGTCAACACAAAAGAGCCTATTGTGCTGAAGAGTGCTAGTCAGGTTGGACACACCATTCTGAAATAGCCTGCATCTCTCTCTCTCTCTCTCTCTCTCTCTCTCTCTCTCTCTCTCTCTCTCTTATCATTGGCGAGTTTGGAGCAGTATTGTTTCAGTAGAGATGGGTGTTCCTGTAATGAGCAGTGATATCACACACACACGCACACACACAAATAAAGAAGGCTATTTCCAGACCGTGGCATGAGGAGGACAAACAACCTGACATTGTGACAAGTGTATGGAGAGCGTTGGCTTGTGAAATGGTCAGAAGTATGTTGAATGGAGGAATAACGTGGCAGTGAGCCACACTGTGTGTTGGTTTACAAGGGTAACCTTGAGAGCAGGAAGAACTTTCGAAATGGTGAGGCAGGCAAACCGAAAACCAATGCCCAAGATGTTAAGGAGACACAATCTGCTAAACTCAATTGCATGTAAAATCAACATGACCTCCTGTGTTACAATACCACAGTGACTACTCCACAAAAAAGCATGCCCGGCTAGGAAACTGTGTAGGTATGCCATGAAACGCGTACTAACACAAAGAAACACTTTTTTGTGTTGACCAAATCATTCCTCCAATTTTTCCGTTGCACCCTTGAAGCAAAGCCTACTCGTTTTGTATTCCAATTTTTAATCCAATGGTGAGTACAATGGTTTGTCATATTCTTTGGCACATTTTTGGCATTGAAGCTCAAGGATCGCTCTCATAGTTGAATCAACAGCACCGAATTCTCTGCCACAACATCATCATGCATATAAGTCTGAGTTCTGTGTGTGGGCAGGTTAGTGGAGGTGATTTTAGGGAGACTATTGGATTTATCATTTGTCATCATTTGCAACATTTTGCATTTTGGAACTAGCCAATACATTTGTCCCATGACCCTTCATAATAAGGTTTAATAGCTGGCTAAGTCACATAATCAACTTCAAACTGAGTAGCAGACATGTTGTTGACAATTAACAGTAAAAATATGTTAGGTCAGTACTGAGCACAGGGATAATTGGATTAAGATTTGGCTTAAGAGCATTGACTCTTAATATTTGATGACGAAAAACTGAACTACTGCCAGGGAATGGCATTGGCATTAAATATGTTAATTAAATACATAAAATAAAAACTTTGTTGTGGGAGTGGAGGGGAGTTCACCTCCTGAGACCATCCTGATCTTGCAAGCTCAAATGTAATATCAATTTAGCTGCAAGAACCAGACTGGAACCCTTCAGTTCAAAAGTGTAGTCAATCAATATTCCTTACATGATTGGACGTCCTACCTATAGTTCCCACTATCAGTATGTTTTAAATCAACCACTGCACCGGCGTAAACTGAAACGTAACACGTACGCCGATGACGTCATCATCTTGAGAAAACCCTCAGCTAGCCGCTGATTGGCTGGTTGTTTTCAAAACGGGCGACAAACACTTTTGCACTGAGGTGGTTCCAGACTGATACTCGCTGTGAAGTGAAGCTGAAGCTGGCGAGATCAGGACGGTCTCACGAGGCTAGCAGGGGGTGGCTACAGGGTTTGGAGGGAGGAATGTCAGATTCAATGACACTCGCTACATCAGTATTAGGCCTCTTCAACACCTCATCATGCTAAGAGTGCTAGCTGTGATTATAGTAGTAGGTATACACACACACACACATACACACACACACACATTTACATACACACACACACAAAGAGAGTAATTTCATTAAAGTATTTGGTGAACTGAACGACAAACCCTCTCAATCCAGACCACATCAGAGCGCGCGCACACACACACACACACACACACTTTCGCTCTCAAAGTAGACTTACAGCAGAGGGCTTGAAAGACAGAGACAATGTCTTTGTCACAAAGAGAGAGAGAGAGAGAGAGAGAGAGACCTTCAACCAAGCCTTTATTGGCACAATTATCTGCTTATCTCAAAAGGATTAAACCAATCTTGAAAGTAAATATATACGTATATTCTTTTTGTTCTCTACAGATATACATCTTCCCTTATGGTGCCGAGAGCATCTTTCAGGCCCCAAATGCTTTTAACAACATCAAGTTTCAGCACCATTTTATAATAAGCAAAGTCAAGCCTAAAACACACCTTCACCAGGCCCATCTCTGTGGGATCTATACATCCTGCCCCCTTCATTGTGTTTGTTCTTGTCATATGCTCATTATTACCTGTCCAATCTGATAATACATGAGGCTTCACGCTGGGCAGCACAATGCTCAGGCCCAAAAATAAAAACACCTTCCTCCAGCATCTCCCCAGAAGTGCAGAACCATGTTAGCAATAAATCCCATGTTCCAGTGAGCCTGGGACATCTTAACCACATGTGTTCTGATGTTTCCTCAACGCTACAGAGAGGACAACTGCTGGCTACCATGGAACTGATACGAGCTACATGTCTGTCATGATCTGACACGCGTTGCTCAATGGGAACCTTGTACAGGGACCTCCAGCTACCCCTGGGGAAGGAGACCGGCGTGAACACACCTGACCACCTCGACTCCTTCACGCCCACCATGGCACCTGAATCAACCACTTTGACTGTGAGAGAGAGAGAGAGAGAGAGAGAGAGAGAGAGAGAGATGTGTGCGGGTGGAGCACTAATCATTGATGGAATGATTAAGGCATATACGAGGAGGGCTTTTCCCTCCAGTTAAGTATACTGATTGTTGCCCTCCTCCCCTTCTCTGCTTGGCGCCATGGCGAGCGAGCCTGCGGCGTCGTCGTGGCGATCAATACACTCAATCACAGACGAGAGGGGCGGTGTCAGTCACGCTGTGCCCGGCCATTACAGCCACACAGGCGGGACAGTGAATAACTCCATGGCTCTGTGGTCCCACACACACACACACACACACACACACACACACTCACACTAACTCCATGGCTCTGTGGTCACACACACACACACACACACACACACACACACACACACTAACTCCATGGCTCTGTGGTCACACACACACACACTCACACTAACTCCATGGCTCTGTGGTCCCACACACACATACGCATGCACACACATACAAACAACCACACACACAGAGACACACACGCATTCACACAACCAATCACATGCATGCATGCACACACACACACACACACACAGATCCATACACCCACATACAAGCACACACACACACTTTGACTTGACTTGCTGGAATGTGTGTTCTCACGTGCAACTTATCAATGCGTGTGTGTGTGATTTTATTTGTGCATTGGTATTTTTGTATGCCCCTGCCTCCGTGATGGTTAAACCTGCAACATGTCATTTTGTTCTAATGTTCTTGTGTTAAAGGAGTGGTGTAAAATCTAGTAACATCCAGTGTCCCTTGTGAGGTCCTCTGGGTCAAAATGACCCAACTCACTAGCTCTTTGTGGCAGATAGAGGGCGCTAAACCTAATTCTACAGCTTACACACACAACAAGGTGTGAGTTTGAAACCGGAGGACAACAGGAGAGTTAAAAGGCACAAAAAAACAACTTAAACACATGTAGAAATAATTAACAAATAAATAAATACACTCAGCAATGCAAATTAAAAAACACACAAATCATACACAATCAGATGGCGCCGCCGTGTGGCCGAATATGAGATATACTACATTTCTGCTTGGGTCAGCTTATTTCTATGCAGCATAAAGATGCATAATGGCCTGCAATAACCATGACATTTGTTCTTTAAGATAAAGTACTTGCCCTTCTTCAAGATAAACTATAAGTAGAACTGTGTATCATTGTGTTTACATTCAACCTGAATGCACACAGCTGGTTCCCCCATGGAGTCCCCAGTGTGTGTGTGTCCCCTTTGCATCAGACTGGCTCCAGGTGGAGAGAATTACACACCATGCCTTTGATTCAACTGTAACAACTGACACTATTACCTTTGTTTTGTACTTCTCTCTATGGGCATTGTTCACAGTGCACTTTCTTCTCTGTAGCCTATAAACAGGGGAAATGTTAATGTCCACAGCTGTTCAAACCACCGGAATAGATGTTTCGAATTATTCTGAGTGATTAATAATCCTAGTGTTGGGCTGGAGTTATACTGCAAAACTGCTTTCACTCAACCAATCGTAAGGCAACAGTTGTCAGATGCAACATAATGATTCGGGGGAGATGTCAATCAAGAGAGGTCAGGACACGCCCAGGCAGTCCTGAGAATAGGTGTCCACTCCTAACACCTGCGTGCTGTACCAAGGGAATACACTGCATGCAGCATGCTACATTTGTTTGGTTTTTTCAGTGGATTCAACGTTAAAGACTAAGCAGGAAACAAACAAGAGAACACATTCTTGAAGAGAAATGGTATACAGGTACATCTCTTCTCATGTTTTATGGATGAATGTGTGTAAAGTTTCAAAGCACTAACTCGGGTTGGAAAGAAGGTTTCTGTGCTGTATTCGACGCTGGAGCACAAAGCCTTCATTAAGACTGCGGTCTGTCCTTGTACGGCATAAAATGAAACACCAGCCGCTTTGGCAATTTCACTCTCAAATACCCGTTCCTCTTCACGTATTACCTTGTAGGACTTACTCTGAAATCAATATGTCACTGTGGACAACAACAAAAAACTCTATTCAGCAATAATTTAAAGATATGTCGGTGGTGCATTGCCTTCAACAGTCAGGATGGATGACAAAGGCGTGTTGATATTTGAACTCTCAAAAGAAAGACATCTTATCCTTCAATGCCATAGAGTGCTCCCTCAGAAACTCCCCCACACATTGGAAATGCATTGCAAAGGCTGGTATATTGTTGTTGTGTGGTGCGGTCTGCACCACTTCGATTTCGTTCGCGTTTCCGTGCCCAGAGCTGTGTAGAAGTACTGGATTCTTTTTTTCAGCAGACAATGGAGAACGGAAAGCTAGCGAACCGTGAGGATACCTATGTTGAATTTGAAAAAGTGTATTAGCTTACAATTGCTTACTATAACTATAAATGCTATGCCATGATAAGGAGGATTTTAAGTGTTAATACCATGTTCTTCATGTAGGCTGAACTCTCTATAAAGGGAGCTCAAAAGTATAGAGCATTGTGATCAAATATAAGCAATAGAGTTTGAAGATATTCATAGATATCCAATTAGGGGACTTCAGTTAAACAGCATGTCCCGCAAGTCCACTTCAATGACCCTCCCCAGATACAAGCTGTCCATAAATGGGACAATTAATGCATAACAATGCATTAATGCATTAATCCAGGGAGGACCACAGACAGATAGATAGAGAGTGGGAAGGGAGAGACCGTCAGTGAGGAGAGAGAGAGAGAGAGAGACAAGCAGAGCGAGAATGAGAGAGAAAGACAGAAAGAGAGAGTTAAGAAAGAGAGAGAGACAGAGAGGGAGGCAGAGAGAGAGAGAGAAAGAGAGAAAGAGAGAGAGAGAGAGAGAGAGAGAGAGAGAGAGAGAGAGAGAGACAGGCCAGGTACGACAGCTGTGTCCCTGACAGACAATGGATGGCCCAGGTCCATCTGGAGGCAGCAGCCCTGGACCAGTGTGAGGCATACATCTTCACTGGCCAGCGGAGGCCATCAATCCCTCCTGCACCACGGTGACCAGCGGTGACAGCTTAGCGGGGGTCCCACCAGGGCCTTAGGTGTGTGTGTGTGTGTGTGTGTGTGTGTGTGTGTGAGGCGTTGCTGTCCGCATGGCTGTGTGTGTGATTGTGTCGCCATTGATTTACTATCGAATGTATTGTACCCAGATCTACTGCATATATGTGTACCTGTACATCTAAATATCTACAATACCTGTACGTTATATATAAATGTCTATATATCTATACTGTTTCTATGTACCTGTATATGTGCACGAACACCTGAATTTGTTTGTGTGTGTGTGTGTGTGTGTATACACACACACACACACCTTTATTTAAAGTACCATGTACTGTGTTTATGCCATTATTTGTACTGTATATACCTATTGAATGTGCCTTTAATGTAGGATACATATGCATCTTATCTACTGTATCTCGCCTACCATATCTGTCTATCATGTGGTCAGTCAGTCCGCTTTTTAAATCAGATACCGTTCTAGCCACTTTTGCTTTGAGCTGACTGTTCGCAATATTCCTTTCTAATCTCCGCCTTTTAAAAACCCACGAGCAACCTTGTCAGGCGAGTCGCGTAGACGGAGAGAGGAATAGGAGGAGCGGCCTTGCTACGGGAGCATTCTGAATATGTTAACAGCTCTGTTTCCCTTGAACTGTCACAACTTGAGAATCTGGCGCGTTAAGAGCTTTCCACTACGGCGGTCATGAATATCGGCCCGTTCCCGTAGACTTGGCCGGGGCAGCTCTTAAGAAGGCACTTGTTGTAGTACATGACCAATTTTCCACCGGCGAATATTAACATCTCTCTCAGCGTGGTTGGATGTTTAATGTGATGAAGATGTTATTAGAGCCGTCGCAGGTCCAAATGAATGGCCGGTGGTTTTAGCCACAGCAGGAGGGGAGTGTGTGTGTGTGTGTGTGTGTGTGTGTGTGTGTGTGTGTGTACTGTATGTGGGGAAGGGGATGGGGGGAAGGGTGGGGGGTTGTTGGGTGGACATCGACCTTCGCCTTACCAAGGACAAGGACACTCGCGCTCATAAAAAAAAGGGGTGGTCCAATCGTGCACACCGGGGCAAGCTGACACGAAGACACAAGTTGGTTGGGTGGTGTGTAGAATTGAGAGTGTTTTTAGTTTGTATTATTTAATTAATTTCTTCATACCCAATATAGAATCTGAACACAACAAGAAAATGTATTTATTTTCTCAATCTCAGGTAAACATTGCATGTTCTCTGCATGTATGAATGACAACCTTCAATCTGTACAAGATACAAAAAAGGTAACAAATAATTAATTTCCCTATAAATTGAAGGTCACCAAAATGACTGATTTGGCCCCTCCTATCTAACATGCCACTCCCACTTATGTAGCCAATCAGGTTAGCGCATGATTAAAAATGTGCAACCCCAGCTGAAACAACATGCTCAGCTTAAAACCTCGAGATGTCTTTAAAAATACTGTATTTTGCCACACGGCGGTGCCATGTGATTGTGTATTATTTGTGTGTTTTTTTAATTGGCATTGCTGTGTGTATTTATTTATTTATTAATTATTTCTTTAGGTATTTGTGTTGTTTTTTTGTGCCTTTTAACCCTCCTGTTGTCCTCGGGTTTCAAACACACACCTTGTTGTGCCAGC
>JAODUG010003756.1:0-11041 GCA_027564795.1 Aphredoderus sayanus
AATTGAAAAACACACAAATCATACACAATCAGATGGTGCCGCCGTGTGGCCAAAAACTATATTTCTGAGTACATTACCAGGGTTAAGGCTGAAAAAGCCACAGCCGAGTCAATGGATGTTATGGCATTAATACAAGTACTTGATTGCATCGATACAATCACCTCTCTGAATTTCCACACAGTCACTGGCCTCATCCACCACAAATAGGAGCTGTTATAGCTGGCAGTGTGACTTGCACAAGGCTGGAGAATGATGTCCTGGATGAATATCCTTTAACCCCAAGGGAAGTGTGCTGTCCCTCTCTTCTGATGTCTTTGAGTGTATTGGACCTAGAGGTCAGTGTCTCATTTTACACCGACAAAAATCTATTATAAAACCTTTCTCTCCCCACATGCATTATATCCACTAGGGGGACCGGGTGGTTTTCTCTAATTGTTTTTCCTTGAGTGGCTGAGCTGACCCGGTTAGGAATGAACCCAGGCTGAAGGTCGCTTACAACTGTAACTTATCCACTCTTCAGAAGATCTTTTTGATGATCTTTCTGATGATTTATCCAATCTTCAGATTTTTGTTAGTAGTTATGTTATATTTTAAAAGCTTTTTGAAGAGCCTGCAGTTAAGGCTGTGTCCATTTTTATATTGTAATGCAAAAAAAGTAAAAATAAAAGAAGATGCAAAAACCAAAATACCACTTACGTGATACGTATGCTTTCTTTAGTTTAAAACATAACACATTCTCTTGGACAAAAACTATCAAGAGAATTATGAAAAATATCGGTTTTGATGATATGTCAAAGACCTCAATGTATTGCGTTGAGATCTTTTCTGAAATTACCTTGTAATACCCCTTTGTACCTCAAGGGGAAAGGCGAGTCACTATCTTCCATTCTGCCCTCAGTCCAGCATGAGAAGAAGAAAGGATCTTTTGGCTTTTGCGCGAGGGCTGTGTCCCCGTTGGCTGTTCAGCATATGAAAAATATTTCTTTCCAGAAAATATTTTAATTATATAAGTTCATACCAATAGAACCCTAAACATAGACCCTAAACAATCGCTGATTGCACAAGACAGTATGAGGTAAGTATGAGGAATATTCATTCCAATGTACTGGAGAGACACGATGCATGCTTTCCACCAGTGGATATGATACAGCAAGTAGCCTAAATGGATTAAATTTGATGTTGACCTTGCAGTTTCCTGTTGGACAGGTGAGTAAACAGCTATAGGCTGTATGCAAATGGAACATAATGACTTTGGTTTAACAATTCAGAGCAACTAAAGGCGCTTTCACACCTATGATTCATTTGTGTTGTATCAGGATCTGAATCGATACAAGGTTTGCACAACGTCTATGGGTTTGTGAGAAGTCCATCATGTACGTATGAAACACATGATTCTGTGTTAAGACCACCTAGTGATTTTGCTAGCTCCACAATTTGCTCCACTCTGCATACCAGTCTGGAAAAGTTGGATATACAGTAAAAGGCAGTTCCAGTTGGTGTCAATAAAATAATTTAGGCAACTGGACCACCTTCAACTAAACAGAACAAGATATGTTGTTCTGATTAGTAACAGTAATGTGTAAACACAGGTGCCAGCTTACAATTGTACCACCTTTGGTGGGTGCAAACTGTGAGAGATTCCACATGCATGTACGTTACTGTACTGTACTATACATTAAATTATTGTAGAGGTGGAGCTTGCAATATAAGCCTACAAATTGTAATACATTAAAATGTAATATAAAGACTATCTCATTAACAACAATATAATATTTATGAACACTGAAGGTCAATTTAATACAGTTTGCTGCACAGTATATGCGTGTTGACACTTGTGCTCACATAGCACAGTGTTGTAGCCTAAAAACATTCTTTACTATTTTAGCCTTTCAGCTTTTCCTTGCTAGCTAACAAAAGTTTGAAACCCAGCGTGATAGCCATGTTCAATTCATTTCAATTCAATTCAATTCAAGTGTCTTTGAAAGCCACAAAAGCTAAAGCTGCTAACACGGCCGACCCTCTTGTCCCTCTGAAATAGCAGGGTAAGGAAATGCCCATGTCCAAAGCCTCTACTGATAAACTGTTACACTAAAGCAAAATCAGCCTCTTTGCATTCTCAGTAGTTCTTTATTTAACATTTATGGTTGTGGTTGTGAATGGTGGGAAATGTATGTAGCCCATGGTTTTGTAATTTGAAATATCCTATACAGTTTTGTTTTTTTTTTTTTTTACAGTTTTTTTTTAAGATGGTCAGAATATCAGTATTGTATATGATTGAGATTATGATTGTATGCAATTAAGCATACGAGTTGGTCAGCAACATACCTCCAAGCCAAGACAGCAAGAACTGTTATCAGAATTAGCTAATTCTGGCTAATTCTGCTCAGGTACTGTATTACGCATGCGCACTACTGTACACACTAGTAAAAAGTATAATTGCATGATGACTGCTAACAACAAGTCTCTCACTGCTTATTTGTCAAGTATGAACCATGAAAGTATTGATTCTTATCGTTCACTGTATCAGAAAACATTTAATAAAAAAACGTCTGCTTGTTATGTTTTAAAGATGAGACATTGCACTTGGGAAGTAAACAAGATACTTTGCACTCTACACCATGGGCTCCTCCTGCACTAAGAACAAATCAAAGAGAAGATATGTTGTGTTTTTGTCTTGGCACTTTTATTTTGTTGAAATCAGAGAATGTACACGATGTACAAACATCATTCTCTGTCCGCTGAACATATTAAATAATAATGCGGTGCTATCCAATGAGTCCATGCAGGTTCACTGTTATGCTAACACACACTTCACATGTACATACTTTAGAAATCTAAATAGTTTTCTCTCTCTATTCCGCGACCCAAGACACCCACAGTGTGTTGTGGCAAGGCACTGGCACTGCCTGGAATGAAAACACCCTCTGATACCACAATATCTCACCTAATTACTACCCATCTTTGAGCCTTTGGTCATGGGAAGTCTGCTATGCGCTCTGGGCTACAGTGAATGTACCTGTTGTATGACATACTGTATATACTATATATACTGTATATAAAATGGACCATGGAGACGGTAAGACAATAGGTGACACTAAAGGAATGCCAAATGATCTCATGGTGCATTTCCACGTAGTCATCTGTTGAAACGACTAATTCATTAGATACAGAGTATTATTTACATAGATACCTGGGGATCTCTTAGAAATGAACACAATGGGTACCCATTATTCAGGCTTATTGTAGCAGCATAGAGAGACAGAATACTTGCCTGTCATAACAGGCACCGCCATTAGCGACACAAACTTTCAACACAGCGGTCGCCAGCCTCTCTGCCATTAGGATTGTGAAGAAAAAAAAAGAGACTAATCTAATAGTTTGCAGACATGGTGAAGTGTGTAATTATCATTGCATGTATAACTAGCAGCTTATTTGCCTTAGCAATGTTCTAAAAAGGGATAGTTGTGGTGCAGTGATCCATATCGCCATATCTCAAATTTTCCCCTGAGGCGCTACTCAGCAAAGAGCAGCAGGCTAATAGAGATGACACAGGCTTGTGCCACAGACAGACCCCATAGGATGTCTATCTTCAATACAATATATTTGGCATTAATACATTAATTTATTATACTGTATGTACAAATATGTTTGTGTGAATGTAACAAAAGTTACATTTCCATTACATTTCCATTACAACGTTTCCATGATACAGATATTTAATTTTAATTGTGGGAGCCACATGTGGAACATAATCGTCCCACACTGCACCCTGGAAAATACAATATGTACAGATGGTCAGTTGAGTGTTGGTGTCAAGCAATTACTGGGACAGTTGATTGCAAGATTTATTATTTATTATTGTCAGTTTGTATATGACTCCAATGGGCCACATATTCATCTGAATTCAAATACAATCAAAGTGGAAAATGCATCCATCTGTGCTTTACATAAACAACTACTGATAGACTTCACTACTACTAATTGCGTTGGAGAACACAATGCTGTATAGTGGGTGTCAAAATTCAGATTCTGTACAGTGTATTTACAGAACATTATACTGATAGTTTTAACATCATGTATAATGACCACATAAACAACAATTTACCAATTTAATTTAAAAATGACATAATGCATCAACTTTATGTTGAAGTATAGTTAAGGTTTAAGGTTTATCACTTTGGTCTATTCCTTTTTATTTCTACAGTTCTTTTTAGGATTGCACCTTATTCATTTCCTTTTAATGACTACACACATACCAGTATGAGAGGAGAACACTATTGAGCTGATAATTTTCAAAATGACACAATTACATATGGGGATTTAACCAGCAGGAAGTCAGACACACAAAAACCCCACAGGAGCGTGCTCAGTGTACACACTGGAGAGCTCTCTTCCCTACTCAGACTCCAGTTGCCCAGGCAACCCTGTCTTGGTGTTTCTTAAAGTCGGATTTAGAATATGACACCTCATGTGTCTCTCTACAGTCAGGAAACATTACTGGCTAGAGACACAAACTTACGGATCACAAAGCTGTACCACATCACTACAATATAAAAAAGACAATTGTCCCTTGGACCATATTGTAACAATAGAAAAGTAATCTGCATACATCAGTTTTCATGTTGCTTGGAAAGGATATACTGTATATAATAAGTATAATAAGAATATAAGAATACAGTATATGTCTGGGACTTACTGCGGAAGCCATATTTCAGTATGCTACTGTATTGTCCTATGGTTACTTCAATTGGTGCAGATGAACATCAAGTGCCAGCATTTAGAAAGTAAACACCACATGGGTCTTGTTGATTAGTAGAAGGTGGTCCCATCACCTACTAGTGCCCACGTTTGGAAAACACATCAAATATTTGTTGTTCTGATTAGTTAAAAGTGGTCCAATCACTTGCTAATGATTTGATTTGCACTTATTGGCACCGTCCTCTTCTTAATGGAGACTACCCAGATTGGTAAATATATTACAGAGGCGTAGCGCTTCGAAATCTGGATTGTTTTACCAGGCACATTTTCATGGACTTTTAAAGCTGTACCAAAACTAATTAATACATTGGTGAGTATTTTGCTGAATATATTGGAAGTAGGGGTACAAAAAGCATGTGTGGGCATTATGTTTCTCATGCTTACAATCATCTCAGTAGGGTATTGCTTTCAAGCTGTAACTCAGGCTGTGCAGATGGAATCCGGTCAGTGTTTTTCAGAACAGAGCCATTTATATAAAGCCAAATACAAACATCACACTATTTTAAAAGGCTATCATGCAGATGGCTTGTGTCCAGAAACACAGCTGGAGATATCTTAAGGACACATAGTACTGCTGCGCTTCTCTGATAATAGGGAGTTTACGGTGACCGTCACCTGCTCATTTGCATAGAGGTCACCTTGACTACCCACGCCAGCCGGCAGCTCTACAACGCTCAAACTACTGGTTTCCCGTAGTTGTTACTACGCAAGATGATTCTGTGTTTTAAACGTTTTTAGTAAAACAAAACAACAACATTTTTAGTCTTTTTAGAACGTCAATATTTTTAATATGGTTTTTGTAGCGAAATTAGCCATGTCAGCAGTTCACACTGTAGTGCCCGTACATGCCCTGTCTGCTTAAACTCGCCGCTTAACAATGCTATGGCAGAAGCCTATGTACATTTCCGGTCGTCGTAGCGGCACGTCAAATTGTCATTGCTTAAAGTCCCTAATAGCAATATGTTGGGAGAGAATGCCAGTGTTATAAACAACATTTTCTTTTCTGTTTGGCCAGTGTAGTAGGTAGCTGGAGCCGCTTGACCTTCTCTAGTGTAGAATTCCATCTGGTTGTGACATGCTGTACAACTGGTTCTTGCTTCTGTCCAAATGCAACTTGCTGTTCTTCCCAAACATTTGCCGGACTATGCTTTAAGCGGCCAACAATTTTGCAATGTTTGGCTAGAACAGAGTCAAATCCACATTTGTGAAGAGAAACTGTTATTTGAACACTGTGGGCCATGCAGGGCAGGAGTTTAAATGGTAGTGTAGCAGTCTCATAGCCGCCTTCATTTTCTGAGCACTGTCTGTCCCAGTCATTTATAACTTTTGCTCTACTTTCACATTGACTTCCAGAAAATGCTCAGTACTGTACATGCCTCCGCAGAGTGCGTGCCTCCGCAAAGTGGTGCTCTGTGGTTGTACTTACAATAAGGGCAAATTAATACAATTGGTTTCGTGATTGAGGGAAAAAAAATATATACAAAAAAATAAAAAGAAGCTGTTTCAGTTGTGTGTTTCTATAAATGCATTGCACATTTCAAATAAATGGCAAAAATGATCATGTTACATACTATTAAAACTCAACCTAGTCACTAAAAATGAATGCTACATTACCTTAATAAAACCAATGCCAAACATCTCTTGGTCTACTTGGTTCTTTTAATGACTATAGCCAAGCAAGCAGACCTCCCCATCGTGGGTTATATTAGTGGCTCATTGAAATAATTAAATCTGGCTAAATTAACTGCTTTCTCCCATGGTGTAAACAGTAATCATGAACACATGAAAATGGTTGCTTGAGGAACTATAAAATGCATTTGCATTTTGCGTTTTAGTAAACTATACAACTATATACAACTTAGCTTTCATAACATTAAAGTTATCAACATGTTAACAGGACAATTTTCCTATTTATTAATATCAGAATGTGACAGATGATCTTATTTTAATCAAGAATAAAATATTAGCCTCTGCAATATGCTAATCACAAAAAATCTCAATTACTGCAATTAGCGATTGAAGCCAAAGCAAGTTGTATTTAGTTATCGTGCTATTGTGTTAGTAATGTTACTTTGTCAGCAAGGAGCTGTGGCCAGTTAATATATTGTTTTATTCATACTGATTTAAACTGTTTATGCACCCTGACGATTTGATTGAAAGCAATTTGCACCGCAGCCTGGCTGACAAATGGTTGCAATTGAGAGTTCCCAGAGATAGAGCTGGCAATATCAGGATTTTTTGACCAGGATAGCATGTAATTATATGTTAGGCCTACATTAATTGTTGATTGGTCAACTAGAACTCTCTTTCGGTATCTGAAAGTATACTAGATTGCAGGCTTCAAATGCACAGGACACAACCAACCTCTGGGTGGGGAGAGCCAGTTTGGACAGGCAATGCCCACACCGTCTCGCCCGGTCCCACTCTTGTAAACACTGACAGTGTAAACAGAATAATAACTCCCAGAATAATCCCAGAATAACTGGGATAAGGAGAGTGGAGGACTGGGGACCGTCTTACGACGGGGTAGATTCAACACGATGCAGAACAGCACTCAACAGACAAGCTAGCAGGGAACCGCCGTCCCCACCAGCATAGTCTGGCCGCCCGTCAGGAGAGCCAGCGCAGGCTTGCCGTCATTAGAATGACATAATCGGAACAAGCGCAGCGTGAGTGGCGCCTCTGCGCTTCCGGATGAAGGACACATCCTGAGGAGCCCCTCCTCAATGTTGGGCTACCCTGCCATGCGTCTCTCAAACACAGCAGTGCGCTGGGGCTCCTCTGTTACCTGAGCACACAGTACCGTTTGTCATGCTATTAAACTAGCTTTATAGCTTGCATACGCATAGCCTAATTTGTAGTCTGCCAGGAATTAACACATGATATCAAATGATAGCATTTGACCCATTTTTAACATTATTCTTGTATTTTTTGGCATTCTATTCTTGCTTTTCTGTTTACATTGTGTAGCATTTATGTGCATGTAATCTCTTCACTGTAAATCACTTTAAGTGCATTTAATAATACACTTTAATAAAGGGTATTATTCTTAATCTTATTCTTATTATTGTTATTATTATGAACGCATTAGTGTTGTCTTAAGTGCAAAATCACACACTTGATAGCCTTTGATTTATTTTCCATTGACACTCTGGTGCTCAACAAACAAACAAACTATCACATTCTCTGTCACTCTTGTCAGTCTGCCTGTATATTGCATTTGAAATGTTGAATTAATAAAAACACACAAGAAAGGTAATGTTAAAATGAAAAACAGTAGTTTCAAATAAAAGCCATGAGGGGACTCATATCACATCTATTGCTTTTATATCTGTCTAGTTCGGGTGATCTTAAGGTGAGGAGGACTCGGGGCTGGGCTGTCTTGAAAGGTTCACTAAAGTAATCTCGATTATCTTAAGTGGAAGCCACGGTGTGGTTGTGAGAAGGCAGCAGTATGCATTACAAAATCCTCAAATAGGATCCGTCAAGATAAGAGCAGCCTGGTAATAGACAAGGACTTGCTGAGACTTGGAGTTCATTCAGCCCTCCGTCTCATCGGCCAAGCTTCGATTAGATATGTGGATTCCCCAGGTGGGTGTCAAACCTTGGTCCATTCGAACAGAGTAAAATGAAAAGCTGACACTGTTTAGTCAAATAAAAGGCAGAGATTAAAGAAACTTTGGCAACCAAGTGCGGATAATTGATTTATAATTTATCAGCACTTTTGCTGAGCAGTGGCCACCAGAGAGATGGTTCTGATTTCTGTGCCTAACACTTCCACTCTGCTTTCCTGTATTTCACCCAACGGCGGTGTTCCTCCTCCCCGTTCTCACCGGCCTGCCGCCGTCCACCATACTTTCAGCACACCCCAGCTACACTACAGCCGTCCATTCATCAATCACTCGTTCATTCATTGCATGTATGGAGTTATGGGGGTGTATTATGACTGGGTTTGTTTGGGTAATGTTGTGGTTGTTGTTTGTCATGGTACATATAACAGTGTTCTGTGATGCATCCCATTACATTTACTCTCAAGCACGTATAGTCATGTTCTCAGATGGGCAGACACTACTGTAGATATCACAATATTAGATACATAGAGTCCATATGCACAAAACCAAACTGCAATTCTGACCTGATTTGATCTATGCTATACAGGAGAGTGTTTAACGTGCCCCATATATCTCTTTTTGTTCTGCTTTGAAAGGTCAGCATTTGCTACGATGGTCCTAGAGACACTGTTGTATTTCACAGCGTTAAATGGGCAAAGGCAGAGGCAATACTGTAAAGACACACTTCTTCACTAAGCAGTAAACCGCTGCTTGCTCATCAATGAACAATATCCCAGTACAGCAAGGTGGGTGAAACCAAGGTGAATGGCATTACATTTTTCTACTGTACAAAAATGTATATTAATACACAACTGCCAGAACGCGTAGCAGCCACTGTGAAGCAAGACTATAATACATTGGCAAGGTTGCACTACATATTCAAATGAAATTGCGACCACTGTTTCTTGTAATTCATTCATTCATTCATTCATGCATTCATTCGTAACATCACATTCAAATGCATTTTGAACATGTCCCATGTGTAATGTGTATGTTTTACTGTGCCCTCATTTGCAGGGTAAATGTTTGCCTGACAAGATGCTAGCAGCTTCTGCCTTGTACTGTATGTTTACCAGTTACTTATTTCTTCAAATTTAAGATTCCTCCACTAGAGAAATATAATATTGTGTTGAATTCATTGCACATGTGTATGTTTCATCCTATACAAAATACAAGAGCATATTCATTTTCTTAATATTTGATTGACTAACAACCTTCTTTTTTCCAACAAAGAGGTTTAATTGTGCGGCTATGCAAATTTCCATAGCATTTATGTAGCACAATCTACAAACTGAGTTTGTAATGACTGTAGAGTCACCAGCTGTGAACTATTAAGACATGATCATAATGATGGTCTAATTTAGAAATCATCAGATTGACAATGGTGCTTCCAGTACAGATGGTCAAAATGAGTGCCTTCTCACTAACAATCAAGTGATGGAATGTCTCTCAGCCCAACACCAAGACCAGTAGATTGGCATTGCCCTTTAGGGTAAACACTATACTTCACATGTAATAAAACAAATAGATGTCATAGTTTACAGGTTATTATGAGCGTTAAACGTAGAGAGACTTACTCACCCTGTACCAAACAATCTCTCGAAGCCTTCCGTCTGTTTTGAAGTTACACTTAAGTGTAACAGTTTCTCCCACCACAACTGGAGGAAGCGGCTCTATGGTAACTGTCAAATATCCTGAAAGAAAAGTGTGGAGAAGAATTGTATTATTGTGAGGGGAAAAAAAGCAGAAATGCACAATGCCGTTTGAGTGTCATTTTATTTTTATGGAAACATAATAGAAAAAGGACCAGAGAGTATAAACCACTCCTGAGATTAAAATATACTGTATTATTATTATTATACTACATATACTGTACTTATTACACATAATTCTACTTGGAGCTACCCCATACAACACAATCATCTGCTCTTAGCCAGTAAACAGTTCCATACAAGTGGTTGTGGTATACCATATGCACCTTAGGGGGACATTAATTGAGGAAGGAACTATCATGATGAATTTTATTTACAAATTGCCTTTTATGTTTTGGGAAAGCAAGCCTGTAATATCAAATGACCAATATTATGTCAACGTTTAATTTATTTTGTCCTTTTCAGCCATCAGAGAGGGTATAGTAAATGTCCATTAGATGTATTTAGTGTCTACAGCATGATTTAAACATATTTCTTATAAATCTCCATGAGATCCCTATATATAGCTCTTTGCTTTTATTTACATTTTTTATTTTAGTTAAAACAATTATTTTAGTTCTAATTTATTTCCCTCCATTTCCTTTTACCTAAAGCAGTTTATTGGCCTTGTAACTCATGCAATGGTTACAAGGTGAGGAAAATATTAGA
The DNA here is from genome assembly GCA_027564795.1 of Aphredoderus sayanus. Classification (NCBI taxonomy): domain Eukaryota; kingdom Metazoa; phylum Chordata; class Actinopteri; order Percopsiformes; family Aphredoderidae; genus Aphredoderus; species Aphredoderus sayanus. Next base: position 10,730 of record JAODUG010003756.1, read on the forward strand.
AGAAATGTATTATGAGTAGGATGATGTCAAACCAAATGTCTTGAATTCTCTAACTGAAACGGTCATAGTTGTTCTAACAACCTATGGTAGCTAGAGTAAACAAATAAAACAAGTATTATTTTTTTGTTAGAATCCAGACAACAGAGATAGTAATATACAATGCAGTAGAGCCTGAACATACACCACTGACCATTTGTTTACCTGATGTTTTACACCATGACATCACACTTATATATGTCATGGTCTGGCTTCGCCCTGGCCTGTCTTGTCTTGTGTTTGTCTTTGTTTGCTTGTTGTCTACTGTCAACCCAG
>JAODUG010003757.1:0-11041 GCA_027564795.1 Aphredoderus sayanus
ACACACACACACATGCACATGCGAACACACACACACACACACACACACACACATGCGAACACACACACACACACACAGAGTAGGTATAATCATATTATTCACATCAGAGAGAATGTAATATGTGCACATCATTTGGGCTGTTTGAATGCATGTTTCATTAGGTTTTTAATATATGTCCGATGTTGAGCTGACTACAACATTCCAGATCTAAACTAGCTACATCAGTTTGTTTTAAAATGAAACATCTTTTTGACACTGTATTATTAATAATAATAATACTGGGAGATGCTTTGTTGTTTGGCCGATGAGTCAACTATTACTGTAGACATACACAAAATATTTCACATTTTATTTTTATGCCCCTTCCCCCCTCCCCCTTTGGCTATGATTGTGATAGGTATGTTCATTTGGCATATTTGCTAACCCCAAAATTACCTTTTATGAGAAGCATTTCCTGTACAGAAGGTAAAACTAATAACAACCTCAAAATTCAATATCCTATTCTGTTCAGTGGGGTGTTCCAATTATCAGGTTGTTGTTACAGTTCCTCTGGGTTAACTAGTGCTAACTTGGGACCACTTGTGACCAGGAAACAATAATTTTATTTCCAGCAAAAGACAGCGACTCCCTGTGCTAAATGAAGCTTTAATCTTGTGATGTCCTCTGGGTCATAATGACCCAAATCACTATCGCTTTGTGGCAGATAGAAGGTGCTAAACTTAATTCTACAGCTGTGTGTTAAAAAGAAAGGTCTCCCATGTCATCTCCATATCATAATAAAGTCTGTAGGTCAAAGTTAAAGCCATTTAGAACAGCTCATTCATCTTTTTGTACCAGAGCCTGGCACAAATGAATCATTCACAAGCCAAGAATTCATTACAACACCTATTTGGCCATGTATGGGCTTGCTAGCCACATGATGGAGCACCACAATAATCTCCTTCCCGTTGACTGCACATGGTGATAGCCTTGCCCAGGCCAGACCACTGGGAGACCACTGGGACAGGTGTAACCATCATCAATGGTACGCTCACAGAAAGTGTATCCAAAATAATCCTTGGGGTGGAATAGATTTCTCAGAACTATCATGCAGTAAAACAGTTCAAGAGCTGCAGATGTGCAAGAGTGGATGCATCCATTGGCATGTGATGTGGCACATGACATGCTATTCTGCCATAAACATTTCCCAATCTTGTTAAAGAGCTGTGCCACCCTCACTGTAGGACAAAACAACCTGCTGGGTTAATAATTGTTTTAAAATGTCCCATGGCTGTCACAATTAACATCGGAGGAGGAAAACGCTATACAAGAATATCGGAATCATTTTGAAATCGTTTATATGCTGATACTGCTTGGGTTTCAAAAGTTTAAAATGGGTTGTATACATTTTTTTTAAATAAATCCCTTTGACGCATTGTACATTTCGACTAGAAGGAGTGAGCATGATTTATTTCCATTCCCTTTAGCTTTACCAGATTTTAGTAAAAAAAAATCTGCACTGTAACGTCAACAATTTAATCTTATTCCTGGCAGTATCCCAATGTAAATCAGCCTGGAGCATTGACACCTGAAGTTGTTGATAAACTCATTGTGGATCTGTCTCGAGCAGTAATCTGTGCCTATGGCTGTTTGTACAAGACATCATTCATATCCATCCCTACTTAGAGCTTCTTTGCCTGAGCATGTGTGGGGTATGATTCAGTCTATGCATTTTGTTTGAGATTATAATCTTCTATTTTTCTCTCTTTTTTTTCTTGATCTATAAAGGTGTGAAATATAGTCAACAACACCCTACTAAACAAAGATTAGCGTTGTTCTTCCTTTTTGCTCCTGTCGCATTAGGGTTAGGTTAGAGAAGAGGTCTTTTGCAGGTCATTATTGCGGGTTAATCCTCCCATTGTCCTTGGGTCAAAATGGTTAGGTTAAATTATATTAATAATTAATAATTATTTTAATATTATTTAGTATTAACCCTCCTGTTGTCCTAGGAATGAACCACAAGGCTGCCTTTTGTGGGTCATTTTGACCTCAGGGCGACAGGAGGGTTAACAGAGAGCTGTATCTAACCGGGTCTGTTCTGACCGGGGCGTGAAGTCAGTTCCCCGTGTAGAGAGCGGTCACTCTACAAGACACGCTAAAGCCCAACAGGCTGTGGTGTGCATCATCAGAGCGTCCCGAGGTGTCGGTGAGTGAGGTTTCTGTAAATTAACGGCACAGCACTACCGGCATGACACCGTTAAACCTGCTTGCTTCCTATGTATTTTTCTGAATAAACATATTTTGTAATATCTGCATGAGTTCAAATTAAAAGTAATCCAGTTCGGATTAAGGAAGCATGAGATGTGGATAATTTCCATCCTCATAAATGATGGCTGAATGATGATTTGTTGAAAATTTTTGTTTTCCTCCAGCATCCTGAGGATGAGAATAGTGATCTCAGCTGTGTTCCAGTGTATGAATGGCAGCATTAAGGACAATGATTGTATCATGAAGCCATGAAAAAGAGGATTTTCTCAAAGCAGCTTACAATTATGCCAGAAGTATGGCCTTCTAAGACCCAGACATAGAAGGCTTAATGCATTGTTCTGCGTGGAGTGCATAAAGTCGGGCCCTTTGGGCTACTTTCACCCCCTAATGTTTGAATAATTTCTTATTTAAAGTGTCTAAAATAGATTATGCAGTTTCATAACCTCCAGATTTGGGTAGGGTATTTCCATACGTAATACCCCAGAAGATTTGGTGTTCTCAAATCATTATGTGTGCCAAACTTTAACGGTATCCTTCTTTCACAAAACTTGTAACCCCATACGGTTTTGTTCGCACACACATCCCAGTTTTGTTTGCATAGGTACTCACAACAACTTAACTCTGCCCCATTCTGTACAATCGCTAGCGTTCATGCTTTTATTCATCTTAATGCACTAATACTTAATGGAAGTGGTTGTTGGCCCCAGTTCATCCATTAACTTTCCACTGTGGAGTATTTTGTATAAGGTACTTTTGTGACACTTACTTCAGGTCACTTTCCCTGACATACAGGATATGTAACCTTCCAGTATGCTGTTTTGAATATAAGTGTGAAGTAAGGAATTTTGAGCTGAGAAGCTAAGTTAATCTTTTTCAGCTCTTGTATTCTTCCCAATTAAGGATTATAGGATTTTGGTTTCCTAATGTGCAGTACACAATATAGTAAAATAAGTAACAGAATATGCTCATTGTCTGCGGAGTGGAGAAGGCTGTGTGGACTTACTGGCTTCACTGAGCTTGTACTGTAGCTTTGGCAAGAAGAATATACTGTAGATTATTTGATAGTATGTGCAGGAAAATTAATTTTGGTTTAAAATACATGAATTGCATTTAAGATGCAAAATATTTGTGAAGATGCCCACAAAAAGTAAGGTGAAGTTAGCGGCATACTAATGTAGCCTATGGCGGTTACATTTAGTCTCACTGAAAAGCAGTATATCCAAATCCTGTGTGGAGGGTGTGTTCAAAGTTGTGGTGGAGGGGTGGGGCTTTTAAGCTTAAGTGAGTACAACAGTGACTTTTCTCTGGAACAGTACCAATAGGGCAGGTGTTTACACACAAACATCCTCCTCAGTCGAATTCTGTTTCCTGTACAGGGTTTCTATACTGTACATTGAGCCTAGACATTGTGGGGGACACAAACATTTGGGGTGGGAAAATCTGGGTTTCTCAGATTTACTTTATTAGTTTGTGCTTGCTGCATGGTGCTCCTGGTGTCCAAATCAAAGGGCCTTTGTTTTGTTATGGCACCATGGCTAAACTAAAGAACAATTCTCTGGTGGTCAGATAAAATATTTTGAGAGCTTTGCAAACAATGGCTTTTATTTTGTTTTACTGCATTGTTGCACAACACAGCACACAATCTTTGCAGTTTATGTTTGCTCTCAGCTGCAAAGTTAAAGATTATTCCTTTTTTTCATTAAATCATCCCAAGGAAAATCTAGTGTTACTTTCTTGGCTTAATTTTATTTTGTGTTATGTGTATGATGAACCCTCCATATATTAAACCAGGTGTATAAAGATAAGTTATCTTTCTGGTAAATTCTTTTTTAATTCATGAGTTTGCTCTGAAGCTGAAGGTCTGTTTCCATGTTTGTTATGATGAGATGAGAAAACATTGGCTGGCTACTGTTTGGTGATTGGGCTAGCTCAACTAGTTTTCCTTATGTTCACAAAGCCATGGTAATGCCATGGTGTATGTAAGTAAGCTACTGTACTTTAGAGTTTGTACTAGCCTGGAATGAACTCCAATGCTTGTTTGCTTAAGGTGACTGTAAGGATAGAGAGTAGACTGGAGAGACTGGGGCTGAATTTTTACGTTCCTCTGAAATGCACTTGGAATAAAACAAGGACTTTTTCATAGAGAACATTCCTGGGTGATAATTTATGTTAAGGCTCTCTCTCTCTCTGAGACTGTACTCGGCCATTCTTCCTTTAAACACCCTCACTTTCCATCACTTTCTCAAATTCTCACTCACTGCATCTCTGGCTCCCTTGGCACGTCCCTGTTTTTCAGCATCTTTCTACCACTGCCTTTCTTGTTTTGCATCGACTTTCCCTGCCCCCTGTCTCCGCCGCCTGCTCAGCTCCCTCTCACACTTTCCATTCCTTTTGTGCCGTCTTGCTTCCAAGTCGTCTTTATTTGCCTCAGGTGTGTGCGAGGTCATGTGAGAGGCTGGAGGTACACTCTGGTGTACATACAGTACATCCTCCCTTACAAAGCAAAGGAAGTGACTTAAGTCAGAGATATTCACACACAGCCATGCAGTAGGCTACTGTACTGTATGTACAAATTCTACATCATTCTGACAGAATGTACGCAGATCTTCAGGATTATGACATTACCACTTCTGTAGGCGACTGTAGCTCAATATGGTATGCATGCAAGTCAAGACTAACTGATTAATGAATGACTTGTAGCATTGCTATTCTCTTTAGAATAGTTTTTTTTTTTTTGCCTTGGAATCTAAAGAGTCTAGCTCTTGAGCAGTGTGCAGAAAGGTGAACATGTAAGTATAACCAGAATAAAAGACAAGGGTTAGTGGTGTGGGGGGCATAACCAATGTAGATTCTTCCATACATGTGTACCTCATTAACCAATTAGTTTCCAGTTATGATCTGTGGCATGTACAGTATAACATGATGAACAGGCCCAGTTGACTTCCAATGTTGGATCCAGATGGCAAAAGGAAATTGTCTAATTGACTTTGAAAGATTTTTATCACCACTGTGCATGCATGATCTAATGTGCTAACCAACACTACAATACAGATACACACACAATACAGATATTGTAGACCAGATAGAGTAAACGGACACTCACTGAATATACTGTAATTATTACCCCATGGACATAGATTAGTACATACCAATTCCAATAAGATACAAACAAGATTCAACTATTGCCATCTACTAGTATGTAAGACAGTAGTCTCAAGACTGAACGTTAAATCAAAACACAGATCTTTCTATTGAGATGTGTGTTTATGTGTTTGATGGCCAGCTGTTTATCCGGATGAGTACAGTATGTGGTTTGGTAGCTCTGCTGTGACAATGGCCCGATGGTGCTACCCTTGTGTCTTGTCTCAGCGTGGTGGACAGATGGTGGTGAACCACAATGACTGGATTGTCACCTACATACACTAGGCGGAGTCAGTCTGGTACTGTGGCTGCCAGTGGCCTTGTTTTAATATGGCATCTCCATTTCACCATCACCATCAACAACAGGTATTACACTTATCTGACTGTTGAAAAGACATTCAAATTGTGGATGTGTGTCAAAATGGAATATTGATCATTTTTAATGACCTATTTTTAATAAAGACCATGAGAAAATAAGGTTGAATTTAATGACTTTATTTTGAATTGACCAATTTATATCAAGGCATACAGCCATTACAAAATAATGTACATTCATTTAATGTTTCAACAAGGGAAAAACAAATAATAATAATCAAATAAATAGAATTAAATAAAGATAAAGGATTTAATATTACCTTGAAACACAAGCAAAATCAACTTTGAGGTAAATTGAGCTAACAGTAATAAGAGTAAATAAATAAACAAACATTAAAGACACTCTTGAACTTGGTTACAAAACTCCATTTGAACATTTTGTCATGAGCTGAGTGAGTGGACTCCCTGGGTTCTTTCCTTATGGTTGTTTCTCCAGATGTACAGTAGGTTGTGAGCAATTGTTTGGTTGCTGTTGATGTCTGTTTCTGTACATTTTTATCGCCCAGGCCTAGAGCCTTTCTTTTCAAGGTTTACTCTCCATCTCAGGTTGCCATGCAATCACTCAGATCACCATGGTAACACACCTCACCCAGCTGTGTATAGTACATTACCCCCAATTTGGGCTGTGGAAGTTTTTCTTTTTGTTTCTGAGCTTTTGACAATCACTAATGCTGCATGAAGGTCAATGTGAGCCCCAAAGACATACAGGATGAGTCACCGTGTGAACAGTGTACAGTACTACTACAAGATGAGGCAGGGAGGTGGTTGATTCATTCTTGTTTAGCCTTGGAAACTAGTGGTTGTGCAGCACATTTCATACACTAGAGGCACAGACTCAAGCCATGATCAGCAGATGGGCAGAAGCAGTGAGCCAATCAACCTGATGTGCCTGGGGCAGCAGTCTCTGACCCTCCAGACTCTAAATCCCATCAAAGGAAGCAATGCTTCTCCCTCCTTGTGAGGCTTCCTACAAGGACCTTGAAATGCTCTGTGTGCCCTTGATGTATTACAGGCAGCACATGAACTGGGTGACACTAGAAGGGCCAAGGAAAGTTGTGAAAATATTCATGACCATACTTATGCACACGTTTATTGGGCTACACAGAAACGTATAATGTGCACATCATATGTTTGTGTAAGTTGTAGAATTAGGTTTAGCGCCTTCTATCTGGCACAAAGAGCTAGTGATTTGGGTCATTTTGACCCAGAGGACATCACAAGGGATATAATGGGCCTGTATTGACCACACTAATAGAAAATGCTGTCCTGAAACTTGCTGTGGAAACGTAGCACACTTTCACGTGATAAGCCCACACACACACACACACACACGACCATCTCACTTGTTCGCCGCTGGACTGATGCTCACGGCTGCGTGCTGCTCGGGAACACGTGGGTCCCGCCCGCGTTCACCAGAGAGCAGAGGACAGGCACAACAGAAGAATTGGAGAGCTGCATAACAGAGGGAAGTCAACGGAACAGTCAGCAACAACGCTTGGTCTTGAACATCTGTCAGTCTGTGGGAGGCGGCAGGAATTCTCCCAGTGTTAAGTTGCCAGGCCCATGAAAACATCAACACTAGTCCAGCCCTCGTAGCGCAAGCGAGACAGATGACAGCGGGAAGAGAGCAAGACAGAGGTGACAGAGAAAAGAGCTGCACCATGTTGCACAGGGTCAAGGAGGGTGATGGAATGAGGATGGATAGAACAAAATGGCATTCATTTAAAGACCGGGAAACTCCAGTGCATGGCACAGTGATGCATTAGTGCCAACAATATGCCCGTTGGTTCTCTGTTTCAGCGAGGAAACAGTGAGGACACATAGGAAAACTGGCAGATAACACCTGCTGGGATGCATTTGAAGTAAAAGGACTTCCTAGAAGAGAATCCAACCTGGAAAACGTGGACATGCAAGTGCCAAGCAAGTGGTGAGGAGATCGTTGAGTTTCAGTGATGGGCTCATGCTTCAGCTCTGACCCCAGCCAGGATACGGGTCATGAGCTGGTTTCAATTAAACGCCGTGCCACCTGGCCAAGGTCAGCCAAGGTCACCGGCGACAAATACCAATTCACTACCTGGGACCTGATGACTGATGGAAGGTAAACACAGCTTTCAATTCTAACACACCAGAGTGCATACTATAATATCCTATATTCTTAAAAAAGGTATAAAATGATAAAATATGAAAGGATGGAGACGGAATGAGTGTGCGGCTTTGCACCATAAAGAATAGTGAAGGTGGTTGCCCTGTTGTGTAGCATTAATCTGTTTCCTTGTGGTGAGTGACTATAATAATGTGCCACTATAATGAGACTTTATTGGAACATTAAAAACACACACATATTGTGCCAGCTGTGTCTGAGTGTGCTTTAAAGGGGCTGTAACTACAGTATATGGGACAAACACACACACACAGATTTGTGGGTTTGTATTGCAGTTTGGAGCTTTATGTGTGCCATGCTAGCGTGTATGTGTTTGTGTGCGTAGGTGTACACAAAGCACAAGAGAACTATAGACGAAAGCAAGCACAAACTTAATTCAGGCCGACAAGAGACATATGACAGTTTTACTGCACTTTCTCCAGCAGTGCTTGACTAGTCAGGCCATAAAACAGGTGTATATACTGTAGCTTCCTATCATGGGATTCTGATCGAGCTAAGGTAATCGGGATGATAAAGGCAAACGTGTTCTACATTCCAATTACTCTAAAATGCCATTGAACATAGAAAGAACATTTGTTTATTTCCCTGCCTTACTTTTGTCTTATTTGTGCTGCTGCAGAGATTCCATTGTCTCCTCAGGAATGCATACTAATTCAGAATTAGTATGCATGCAAAAACGATTTAGTGTTTTTCCGCAAAATGTCAGTGTCAGCAATGGAATATATGCTGTGTATAATATTGGATAATCTTCCTAGCAGTTGTAGCTAGCAATGTAAATAAAGTAGCCTTATGCCAAAACAACTAAAAGAAAAGACTTTGTAACAGCTTGGACCAGATGGATTTGGAAGAGCGGACTTTTTTCCTGCCTCTAGAAAGAATTTGCAATGCAAAACATCTACAGAGAGTTGTACTGACCCTATTTATTGCTGTTTTGCATTTAGTCTGTTGAATCCAGTAAATCCACTATTTATGTTGAATGGCTGAATGCGAAAGTAAAAAGGGGCACATTTCAGCTCCTAAATCTAAATTTCCACAGCCACTGACAACACTGGTTTACAGGTTAATTCAGGGCTTTAAATTAGATTAAATCAGAGTGCTTCAAATAACATGGTAGTCTTTTATTTGGAGGATATTCTTTCATTCAGATTTGGGAGTTAAGTGTAAATTACAGGAGCACTTAGGGTGGAGTAGGGCAGGAGTATTAGGGTGTTGTATTTATTTAACAGGGTATGTCACATTACTGCCTTACTGTAGCTTCAGTTTATACAGCAGCAGGCTTTTTAATTTACATACTTCCCGCTACAACTAGAGCCCACTGTTGTGTGTAACCAGAAAAACCAGTTTTCCTAAGGACTATTTAAATTCTTCACTTAATTTTAATTAACCAACAGAGGCAGGTTGGAAGAAATCTCACTATTTGTGGCAGGCATTCAGGAATGCAGCATCTAAGTAAACTAAGGGAAGAGTCATTTAATCAAGACACACATGAGCAGCTGTTGGCACCGTTCCTTAAGTCTCCCGGCACACTTCAACCCGGCGAGATGTCAGGTTTGTTTACGCCGCTTAGTCAGCCTTCACAATGGCGCCCACTCCCATGTGTGGGCGCGTCATTTTTTTGTGGAAGCCGAGAGCCCTGATCAGTCTTGGTGTTTCACACAGTCACTATTGTCATATTTTGGCTGCAGGGTTTGAATACCTCCTTGTAGTGTAGGTGCTGGTGAGTACACAGAGAAATGGCAGATGAGAGAGAGAACATTAACTTAGAGGTTAAAACCACAACACTCTAGGTTAGTGTTAATCACTATGGCAGCTATGGCAAATGTTTAATAAAGCTAACTTTATACTCCCTAACCAACGTGTTATCTATACAGACTCATTAATGTGTGTGTGGGTTATAGAGCGGACGTTTACCCCAGAGGAAGAAAATGTTAGTCCGCGGCAATGGATGAAGACGGGAAGGTTTAAACTTTAGAGGCTTGAGGCAAATTGTAAAGTTTTACATTGAACATTTGTGGTTGCATCAGGCAACCAAACATGTATGCTAAATGTATTTTAAGACAGGCAATCCTGTATTAACATGCAACTGCTTGATTCGTCTTCAAGGTCACATTTCTACAGTGAATTGTAAATGTGTGATTCAGACACTTTCAACTATTGACTGATTTACATGGAATGATTTAACACAAAACAGTTTTCGCTTTACCTGTTATGCCTATGCAGAAATGCAAATTGTTTATGAAGATGACACTTTAAGATATTTTATTTACACACTGCTTCTTTTCCTCTTGTGAAACATCAAGAAGGTGAAAACTATAGATTGCTGCTGTGCCCACTTAGTGACCACTCATGGGTAATGTACAGTGTTTATGAGGAGGCTTTTCTGAGCGAGTACTCCAACATGCACTCTCACTTGTACAGGTTACAGAAAAACATGTTTACACTGAAGTGTGTAATATACAAGCTTGTGTTGCAAACATGTACAGTATATAGTATTAGTGTATGCAAGTCAAGGCATCCTCTTTTAAAGTGGTTCTGCATACCTTTCTGCCTCTAGATGTCACACTGCCTCTAGCGCACCAGCATCTCAGAACAAAACAAGTACTTTGTGGGCCACACACGCTAACATGCACGCATGGCCATCTCCAATATAAAAACAAAGAACAGAGGAATTGTTGAAATGTGGGTTTACAACACAGAGGGAGTGTGAGGTATTTCTCTGCTCAGGACAGTCCTCTCCGTCTTTACATATAAAATAGTTGTTTGCTCTGTATATATAATATATAAAATATTGTATCAAGCACTGTAAATAGTCTCTTCCTACTGCTCTCTCGGACATTTAAAGAATGAATCAAGATACATCCTCACACAGCAGTCCCAAAGTAATGTGCTTAAAAGTGACATTTCCACAACAATCCGTTTGCTGACAGGGTGGATGAGTGTGTGGGGCATTTCCCCACTCACTGAGCTCCTGAACACTGTAGCTTATAGCATGGTTCTCTTTGTCAGAGATTATATTCACACAGTTGTTTGTATATCCCTCGTAATGTACTCAGAAATCTAGTTTTTGACCACACGGCGGCGCCATCTGATTGTGTATGATTTGTGTGTTTTTCAATT
>JAODUG010003759.1:0-11038 GCA_027564795.1 Aphredoderus sayanus
GATAGATAGATAGATAGATAGATAGATAGATAGATAGATAGATAGATAGATAGATAGATAGATAGATAGATAGAAAGAAAGAAAGAAAGAAGGTAATCTTCCATTATAGCTTATTCATTAACCCTGCATACCAAGAATGAACTTAACAATTAAACAACCCAAGTCCTTGCTAGAAGGTTCTGCCGTGAGAGTCTCAGAAGACAAAACACTCCAGTAGAGATCAGTAATGGCTAGAAGACACTAGGCTTGTCTTGGAGCTTGTCCTACCCCCTTCATTACTATCTTTGGAAGCATTGGATGCACTGTAAAGCCATTCCAACCTTGTCTGACATGAAAGAGCATTGCTGGCTGGAGAATCAAAGAGGCCCAGACAATTGTTCTATCATTATCTAATCTTTCTCTGTTTCCCATATGTCCCTCTCTCTAGACCGTAATTATAATGTAACAGCAAATAAAGTAAAAAACAATTGTAAATGAAGTAAGTCAAAGGAGAGTTTTGACAGTTATATTTAGTTATATAACACAGTGGCTAGCAACATTGATGATGCATCCCTCCCCCAATTGACATGCTTTTCAGAGGGGTAGCTCTTAATAACAGAGCATTAACCACACACAGAGCTGAAAACATGCCACTATTGTATGCTTATTTAAATAAAACTATTAAAGTTATGTAGAATAAATATCTATACATTTTATAAATCAGATCCTCAAGTCTTGAAATCATCACCTCCCAAAAAAGAATCTCGTGGCACATCGTGTCACCCCCTCCCTCGTTGAAAATCAATGACATAACACAGACTGAGACATCAAGGCTGAGGTGCGCATCAAAAGCTAGACAAACTGTAATAGATGATCACCAGAGAGATATCTCATCTCTCATCTGTGCCTTTGGGGAGGGGAAATAAAACACAGGCTTATCACACAGCTATCACTCAGGTGCTGCTCTGTGTGAGTGAAAAAGAAATAACATAACAGGGGCGCGTACAGTACATGTGTTGGGTGAGGTAAACCAGATGTGTACGTAGATTAACAGATGTACTTGTGGTTTTTGCAGCATAAAGAGCTGAGCTAATGCGTATCCTCTCACCAGTCATCACCAAGAGATGGTGAAATCACCCCCACGCTACTCCTCAGATTCCGGGCATTTCCAGAATGTGACTCGCATCTCCTCAACAGGAAGCAGGTCTGGGCATTCAGCTGCTGATGCCTAAAGCCCATGATAAGACAATAAGAGGCAATACTGTCTCACAGGTATCATGACAAAAGTATGATGATCGTCCAAACTGGGTTCCAGTGGTTTACTCTCCTGTTATTATCCTTATATCCATGTTATTATGCCACCAGGTGGCGCCATCTGATTGTGTATGATTGTGTGGTTCTATTTATTATCTTTGCTCTGTTTTTTATGTCTTTATTAGTTATTTCTTTATGTATTTGTTGTTTTTTTCGTGCCTTTTCGTGCACATCATATGTGTGTGTAAGCTGTAGAATTAGGTTTAGCACCTTCTATCTGCCACAAGAGCTAGTGATTTGGGTCATTTTGACCTGGAGGACAACAGGAGGGTTCAAATCAAGGCAATGAAGCTACAAATGAGCTTACACATTACCACAGCTAACCACCTCTGCTTACTCTGAGCCCAGGCAGACATTCAACAGACTGATTTTAATCTACTTTTATACAATGCATGGGGGCACAGCATGCCTTTCCTGTCCTACATAGTTAATGGGCTAGCCTACTATGAGGATGCCCCCTTTATGCACCCCTGCATAGATGGACTTCCTGCCTGGGCTTATGACATCAGCCATCACCTCCGGCCTTCTGTATCCTCTTCCTGTCAGATGACCTTGCCCCAATTACTGCACTGCCTCTTGTGACCCCATATTCTTGATGCACCAGATTGTATGCTAGATAAAACGGAATGGTGCTTCTGCACCAATTGTGTATCAAAGCAATAGCAAAACTAGATGTTTTCATTCATTAACCCAACCTTAACCTGGGTTTATTAACCAGGTGGTCCTCCTTGGAGATAACAATGGAGACGCATCGTAAATGTGCATTAAAACATGGGCATGCTGCGTTTGACGGCAGGTGAAGTGAGCATGTGGAAAGTCTTATTTGGTTTGAAGGAAGGAAGAGAAGGCAAATTATATGTCTCTCCTACTGTTTTAATGGAACATGGGAAGTTACTTCAGGTCCTCATAAAATACAGCAAGTTAACATTTAATAATGTGGCTTACTATAATGTTAACACAAATAAACAAGCAGTGGAATTCAGGAAAATGCATCCACTATTATGAGTGGATGCATCATCATGCATGAAATATTTTTAACATAACATGAGATATTCCCTTACTCATAATGTATTATATTCTTATTATTAACTTCTGATTCACTGAAAAGAGAAGACCAGGTCAGATCGTGCTGTAAATACTGCTCCCAGCACCTTCTAAATATTCTGGGTATGCTACAGACAAAGACCAACTTCTTGTCAAAATCATTAGTGAGAGGCCACTTTGGTATTAAAGGAGGCATTGTCATGGTGATGGACAGGGGGGATTATGGGTTTGTGCACTCCCACCTGTTTAAGCATTAACTATGTTTTAACCATGGCGATGGAGTCAGGAAGAGAATGGAGGCTTTGATGTTTACATTCAACTGAACCCTCACACACACACACACACACACACACACACACACACACACACACACACACGCACAAACACACACGCACACACCACCCAGAAATTCCACAACTATGTGGCTCCACTGCACTTCAGCAATCAGCTTAATTGTGTTGTGGGAGGCAGCAATGTTAGCAGAGCTGCCATCATGGCAGTAACACAGTGAGTCAAGGACCCTGTTATCAGGTCAGGTCACAGTGCACTGGTGCTCATTTTCCCCTCTGGTTTTAAACTATGCTAACGTTGCTTGTGCAAACCATCAGTGAGTTTACAGTAAAAGGCATTCAGTCCGTGATCATGTTATAGCTCCCCCGCAACCACATTCTTCCACCTCACAGTTTATGTTTGACACAAAAGGACAGTAGCTTATGGGATGGGGGCTGGGGGGGTGAGCCTATTATGTTTTGAGGGGAAGGAGTAGAGGAACGTGACTCAGTCAGCCACACTCAAACCATAACAATGCTTGTGTAGGCTAACACTGGCTACAACCATTGTAATTCCAGACACAAACTACGTTACAATTACAATCTAATGTTTTAGGCTTTAAGGTAAGCACAATCATGTTAAGAGCAGTTAGCAACAGGGCTAGGCACCTTGCTCATGGATCATTAACTAGCCCCAGGTTGGGAAATGAACCTTGGACATTTGAGCTGGGAGATGACCTCCCAGACCAGGCTATACCCTGCCCCTAATTACGCTGGCCATGTGGTAAAAGTTGCATTAGAGTCTAAGTAAATACAAGGTTGCGTAAAATGTCAAAGGTTAAATGTCAGCATGTCAAAGAAGTTGCTCCGCCTCATAGTCTTCGGCTGCATCTATGTCTTGAGCTTCTGTTGTCTCTCACCAGTTTCTCTGTTTTATTCAGGTCTGAGATGGCACAGAGGGCAAGATTCAGCCTGCTCTCTGACAAAGGGCCTACAGTGCAATGAATATTATTCACATTCAAATATCTCCCCCCAAGTCCTATGAGATCACCCCACTGCTATGTCTCATTCACAAACCAGCAAAGATGCATTCTGCACATAGTAGCACTGTTTCACACAGACAAGTGCAATATACACAGAACACAGTTCACACACGCAGAAACACATTATTACATGCGCACGCACGGGCACACACACTTTCAAGGAGGGTGAAAGGGATTGCATTGTATGTTTGGGGAGTCTGGTTTGTCATGCTAATGGAGTCGGACAAGTCTTAGTGGTTCACCAGTTTAAAATGTCATGCTATCTTTTGCAGCTATCTGCATTATGTAAAACAATTATTCTGGAGAATTATTTTAAGAGGGGCTACATATTTGAGGGATCAATGATTAATTTTCACCAGCAATGGGATAAGTATACATACAGTAACACATTTCTCTAAGAGATGGAAAACACTTTTTTAGAAGAAATCTGTCCCCATTTGAGAATAGCGAACTCTTCAAACATCTAAAACAATAAAACATGTCTTATTAAATGATGGTGTGTCAAACGCAGAGCAGATTGGGTTGGGCTAGTCTTGTTGCAACCAGAACTGTTACATGTAGCCAAGTCCCATAATAAATCTGCCTGCTCTTTCTTGATATGCCTTGCACCTGTATGTACAATGTTGTATCTGGAAAGCACTTTTTGACCTCTCCTACGAGAAGAAAGTTATACTGTAGATAGCAACCTTCTCTTAAAATGTTATACATGCGATCACCATGGAAACATTAAAAACAGCTGCCAAGGAAATTACCACAGGCACACACAATGACAGAGTATGCACACACCCACACATGTGCACATGCACACAGACACAGGCATACATAGTGAGGACAACCTCTACCAAATTGTCAATTTATAGCCATGGTTATATTACAACTAATACTTTTTTCTACAAATGTGTTTTAGCTTTGTGGGGTCATCTCTGTAGGAGTAATAACAAAGTATAATTCAAGAGCACTTACACGAAAATCATATTAAAATATGAAAAGGATACACAAGGAAAAACACACATACTGTAGGTATGTATGCTGACATGGTGTCTTTGCAAAGCCTTCTACTTGGAATGTGGGGCATTCCAGCCCCACTAATCAGAACAAGGTTAAGACAAATGGATTTTCATGTTTATGCAGTTGACTTGTATCTACATGCAGTATAGGCCTAAGTGACATTTATGTCTCATATTTGAGTCTACAGCAGATATACCATCACTGTTCTCTCTTCAAATGCTTCCATTGTGGTCTAAAACGTTGAGACAATGGGCATGATTCAGCATATTGGGGCTAAATAATGGACAATCCCACAACTGCAATGCATCTCTACGGGGACAACCTCTCCCCTCACACCCACATGCTCCAACTCTCACAAAATTACATTTAGTCATCTGCAAACACAAAACCTCTATTCCGCTTTTTCCCAGTGAATTGGAATGTGCTTATTATGTGTAAAAAAAAAAAACACTAGGCCTATCAATTAATGGTATATGTGTATATGTGTCTTTAGTATAACTATTAAAAACAACACATTATTGTACATTTGATTCAAGAATATTATACAACAGTACCAGTCAGTATGCTGACTGCCAATTAAACTGCATTAGACGACAATGCATCACACTCAGTCATTCAGGAACAGAGATAAAGAAATAGATGGGGAACACTGACAGCAGCAAAACAACATGAGCTGTAATTCAAGACAAAGGGCAATCGCTGTTGACGCAATGTCTTGTAAGCCATATGGTGTCCAGCACATTCCTGCATTACTGGGCATTATAGTGCCTCCATATGACTTTCTGCCACTAGATGTCACCTTACTACACCAAAACAAATGTGTGCCACATAGGTACTAACACACATGTATAGTGTATAGTCGGGCTGGCTATGTAAACGAAGAACAGAGGAGCTCAGATTTCAACACACACAGAGGGAGGTGATACCATTCTCTATTCAGGACACAATTACTCAACAGTAGAATATTTACATAGAATCTAGTTGTTTGCTATTAGTTAATGTTTAACATATTATTATAGATTTAGAAATAATTATTTCCTGCTTTATCAAGAGTGCTACTGTACCTGAACTAAAAAAAACATCAGATAATTAAAGCAGGCTTTTAAGGAAACAAAGGAAACAAAAATAACTCAAGAAAAACAAAAGCATTCATTGAAGAATAAACAATCAGGAGGCTTAAATAAAGCCACAGGGAAATGGGAGTGCTCCATTGGGAACACTGGTCATTGCAGTCTGTTGCTGGGTTCAACCAAACATAAATTCAGTCAAGCAAAATGGATGGTTGTTTATGTGTGTGTGAGGATGTCGAGAGAGAAGGAGATGACATACTGTAAGAGGAAGTTTTCACTCAGCCAGTGACAGAGATGTCAGCGCTGAGCTAACAGACATTTCCTCCAAGAACACATCCTATTGATTTGCATGCCATAAGTGGTCAGCGGTCACACACTCCTGTAACCAGTGAGGAGGGAATAAGAGGGAAATGTAAATATGCAAAATAAAAATATATAAAAAAACAGGAAATGTGAATTTCACAAACCATAGCCTATAAGACAAACATAAAAGTGAAGAGAAACAACAGGAAACAGACTACTATACAAGGAGTTTGCATACACAGACTTATAGTCAGTCTGGTAAACACTGTCCATAAAGGCTGGCCTCAAAATCACTTTCATGTGTTTGTCTGCCTGGCGGCCAACAGTGGGTGTGTAAGTGCTTGAACAAGGCTTCACAGCTACAGTACATGCACCTAGATGATACAACAAAATGGGCGGAACTTCAAAGCTGATTCTTTTGATTATAAATCGATTAATAGATGCGTATTATAAAAGTATCATACTTTTAAAAAATTCTGAGGAAGAATATACATTTGCATGTGATAAGCTACTGTATGTCATTTATTACTGTGTTACAGTATACAGTTCTTCATTACTCTTTTTGGGTACAGTATAATCTATGGGAAAATCCTTTTCTGAGCATGGGATCACCATGCCTCTCCCAGAGAAAACATACAGTAGGCCTATGGGCTGAAAGAACATTAAGCTTTTGTTGTTACAATGTCAACACAAAGGTTTGCACCATAATTGCTCATGAAGAACCATCCACTGCTGACCATGACTAATGATAACTGTACCTCATCTTTGAAAGTATTTACCTGGGGTAAATACCTGGGGGTACTAAATAGACTGGGGGTTGTAGCTCTGTTTAATTAGAGGGATCAGAAATCCAAAGAAGAATCCGGAAAACTCATGGACAGTACTTCTATTTCTCACAGCCATAGATACTTATGATAATATTAGATACTATACAACAAAAGAACTCACTCCCAACCCCTAATAATCATGTAGCCAATCGCCC
Source organism: Aphredoderus sayanus (assembly GCA_027564795.1). NCBI lineage: Eukaryota > Metazoa > Chordata > Actinopteri > Percopsiformes > Aphredoderidae > Aphredoderus > Aphredoderus sayanus. The sequence goes on from JAODUG010003759.1 coordinate 7,013, forward strand.
CAGCATAAATCAGCGCACCCTACACCAGCATGAGGCTTAGGTCAGTTGATAGCTGCTGTAACCAGAGGGAGGCAGGATAAACCACAGCAGCAAGGCTAGCAGGGGGTCGTCGTGGCATCAAGTGCACATCCTGGGATCACCCTTGAATAATAATAATAAAAGAAAAAACTTACATTTGGTGCCGTGGGTGTCCATGCCACTGCTGAAGTCGTCGAAGACAGTTGCCTCTGGCTCAGTCCCATGTATGCATGTGCGAGAGTGGACGCACACTAGATGACAGCTACTGCTGATGCATTTCAGACTTTTAGGTCGGCAACAGTGTCCTCTACTGGGTCTTAAAGGGAGACCCCGTTCTGCGACATCAGCTTTCCAATTTATTTGCTTGCTTTCATTTAAATAATAAGTAACTTGGAACTTGAAATCGTTGTATTTGTAATAATAATGATACTCATAATACTACTACTACCACTAATACTACTACTACTACTACCACTAATACTAATACTATTACTACTACTACTACTACTAATAATAATAATAATAATAATAATAATAATAATAATAATAATAATAATAATAATAATAATAATAATATTGTGTGTAGATGTGATATCTACAATGAAAATGAAAATGAACTAGTCCATGTGAATTGTTCTTAGATTCAATATTTATTGACATACTCAAAAAAGTAAAATATTCAATACCCCTGGTTTATTGTGAACATGTTATACCTTGTAGGCTGAACCATTATGAGTGAGTACAATCTATTTCGCTACAAAATTATTGGATGTACCATTGTGATGGGATGTAGATATGGCTACTGTTTGAATTACTCTGAAGCCTTCTTTAACCTGCTATGCAGCCGATACTCATACTGCAATCACCCTTGCAACCATCATTGGAAGATGTTAAACAGGAAAGATGTTAAAAAGTAGGTGCTGTGATACTGATCTCGATCTCTCTCACTCTCTCTCTCTCTCTCTCTCTCTCTCTCTCTCTCTCTCCTCAGTTGTACTTCATGTAGATTTTCACACAAATGTGCAGTAAATTGTAAGCACTCCTTGGCCATTAAGCCAAGTCTTTACACGGAAGCGATATGTGCATATATGCATCCTGACTTTGGTTTTCATTATTCATGAATCAATGCACATCACACATACAGGTAAGTGTTTATCCACCTCTTTCTATGTTAGTCAGTGTAAACTATAGATACACAGTATTGCGCCTGAAAGGGAACATAAAATGAGGGGACGGGGTCAGTTTGCATCCATGTATCCTATAAACAAAAGCAAAGTAATGCTGCATTTCCACTCGCTTACTCACCCATCTAGTCATCCACCCCAATGACGGTTATAAATATTGACATTCTACTCATTCAGATTGCTGGTGCTGCACACTCATAACTAAGAGGCATAACAAAGTATAGTTCATGGTATATAAGGCAAAGCCAAAATTCTCCTCATAATGAATAAGTTCTGCTGCTCAGATCACCATGGGCACCTATAGTCTTACAGGAGCCCATATGGCCTTCTTCTCTCCTCCATCCCAATGAAAACACATAAAACACTACTGTACTGTACATGCCAACCAAGCTTACCATCTCTATTGCTAACACACAAATACAGCCCTGCCAGTCTAGATGGTGACTACTTGAACACACTGCTTTGGAGGATGGTGGGATGCAAGACATGGCCGTCGACCACATTAGAACCCACAAAACAATGTATCTATCCCTCTGGTCTTCCTCTGTGTATTTGTCTGTCTGTATTCAGCCTATATGTGTAGGTCTTCAAGAAGTCCAAGTTGGGTTGAGCAGGATTACTTTGTTTGTTTTGATGAGGAGAACAACAACAGGTTTTCAGCCATGGCAGTGAAACTGTAAATTTGTCATTCTCTCACTCCCCTCAGAGTCTGTCACTCGCTGTAGTTATGGCAGTCCCCTTCAAACTTTGACTCATTATTAAAAGAGTCGGGCCTGTTTCTTTAGTTCATTCCTCTTCCACAGAGCTAGTCGGTCAAAATCCTCCACAGTCATCCCAAAAACCTGGACAAACTCCTCTGGTGACAAGTGACGCTGGAGGAAACACAAGGACACAGATTTAGCAGGGGAAAAAAGTTGGTCTTTGTGTTCAGATTTGCTTTAAAGCATATTTTTTGTGTTTTAATATCTTTACCTCCAGTCTTGCTCGGTCTACGTCTTTGGGCAGCCTATTACGCCCTCTGGTGGTGACAATCAGTGACTCGTATGGGTAAATCTGCAGGAGAGCATGAAGCCAACATTAGTACAGACTAATGTATTATAGAACAGTATCACAATCAATAAGTTTAAGATTCCAAATGTTAGAAGGAAGGCAGTGTTGTACCTTGTATTCTGTACAGAGAAAGAGAGAAAAGAAATAAAGAGACATAAATATCATAGAGCAAACTGTGTTATGTATAATATGAGCACAATAATGGCATTGGGTACCTCTGTTTCCCCAGTTTACTTCACTGGCACTGTCGTATCTGTACTGGTAGCAATCTGCACTTTGAGGCTGCAGGGCAGTGAATGAACCAATTGACAGTTGGCAGTTACAGTCTAAAATGCAGTATGCACAGTATGAAATAACATAATCTAAAGTATATATTGTACATGATGGTGTAAAAAATGCTCAACAACAATGACACTTTCATTCATTCATTCCTGCAGTCTTCCTTCATATTCATATTACAAATTCTCGTTCCAATTCATTATTTTAAATATAATATTGTGCAATGGTCAATACATATTACCATGTGATTTTATCTTTGTGTATTATTTAAAATGAAAATGTGACTATGTATTTATTATAAATGAATGAATTAAATGTGTTGCATTAATTAATTAATTAATTCAACACATTTATTTAGTTTAATTAAAATAATTTAAGAAGAGACAAAATAATATCCTGTGCATAATAAACTATAATTAAATATGTAAAAATATGTGCCTGGACACTTACCCTCTGGATGCCATTGCGTCCATACCCTGGCAGGGAAGCTGACTTACAATAGTAGTCTACAAAGGAAAACAAACCACTGACATTTTACTAAAGAAGGTCACATTTAATGTATGCATGTGTCTATATTGTATATCATGCATAAACATATTCTTTTTGCACAAACATAGTTTAGAGTAGTAGACAACCCTGTGAGGAATCCTATATTATCATTGGCCAGAAGAGGGCGCTGCATCAATACAAGTAGAACATTATATTGATCAGTGCCAGATAAAATTAGTAATGATTTATAGATGCAGGGTGTTGGAGTCTAGAACAACCCCAATTTATTGCCATAAATAAACCTTAGATCAAGACTAATAAATAACAACAATCCATTAAATGCTACTTTAACCCTCGTGATGTCCGTAAAAATATAGTATTTGGCCACCCGGCGGTGACATCTGATTGTGTATGATTTTGTGTGTTTTTGAATTGGCATTGATGTGTGTAATTATTTATTTCTTTAATATTTCTTTATGTATTTGTGTTGTTTTTTCATGCCTTTTACTTATGACTTTCATTAAAAAGGACCAATAAACTCACCGTTATCAGCGCTGTACTGAGATCGAGGGGCTGTGAAACATAGACAAAACACATTCAAATGTAAACCCTTCTTTCTTCATAACCATTAGGGGATCTGAGATCATTAGAACCTTCTCAGTTTAAAAATATGTTTATTTGAAAAAATGTACAACATACATTTAGTCAGAGGTGGGCTTGACAGAAAAACAAGACACTTTAAAAATACTCTAGAAGTAACATCAAAGTGCCAAAGGAGCACTAAGTAAGCTAAATACTACAACGTATATACTGTAAGCATATAGCGCATGAATAAACACATGGGTGTTTGCAGAAACACACCCACACAAAATAAAAGATTGTTTTTCAAGTACAAGTTACCTAGTCCTTATCAGTAGGGACTCAGATGGTCTGACATCTGATTTAATATATGAGAGTGTTATTCATACATAAACCACATCCAGTAGATAACACAATGTAGAGTAGA
>JAODUG010003761.1:0-11037 GCA_027564795.1 Aphredoderus sayanus
ACACATATGATGTGCACTGCTGGCACAACAAGGTGTGTGTTTGAAACCCGAGGACAACAAGAGGGTTAAAAGGCACACAAAAACATAAATAAATAAATAAATACATACATACACACAGCCATGACAATAAAATGACAATAAAGAGATCAACACAATCATACAAATCAGATGGTGCCATCTGGTGGTTCAAGACTATATTATAAGGACAATATGAGGGTTAAAAAAAGTCTACAATTTTGGGTATTCTGCTTTAAGACAATAACTGTATGAAATGACTGGTAGCATGTTGAGGAAATTAGATGAATTACAGAATTATATTCACCTCATGCTGCACCAAAATAACACCCACCTTTTAAAACTAACTGACTTGATGAGATGCACAAAAATAAACTAGGTCATTTTAAACAACCTTCAAAGGATTTCCACCTCTTTCCAACTCAACTTCAAGTTTATGCTGAGAACAAATGAAACACAGGGCATATAAGAGCCCTGTTGGTGTGAGGTCGTTTTCTTTCTTTTTCCCTGGCTGAGAATGTGGGTTGGCACACACAGCACTTGTACAGGATTACATATATCATGCCGCATTAGTCTCTCTGTGTCTCTCTGGGATTGACTTTCTCCCCCCCCACCCCCTTCCTTTATTTTAGTTTCCCTTCATTTCCTTTCCTTTCATCAAGCATTCTCTCTCCCTCTCTCTTCCCCCACCTCTGTCTAGGTAACAGTCTCTCTCCCTCTCTTTTCCACTGCCAGGGTAGTCCTCTATACACTAATGCTGCCAACAACTCGCAGTGCTGAAACACAAATCAGCACTTTGACATGAAGGATCAAAGTTTCACAATTCAGTAAAAGTGAGCAGTTGCGGCAAAGTAAACATGCGTGGCGCCAGATTTGACTGTTGAAATCCTTGCCATGGAATGTCTCATTTCCATGCATAAACGAGTATTCCTCTTTTAAAACGCAAATCCCAGATTTTATTTGGCAGTTTAAGAGGGATACTTGCTCACCTTATTCACGTTAGTTATAAAGCCAAACCTAGTAAAAGTAAAGACAACACTAGTAAAAGTGAAAATGAAAGAAAAAATATTTTACAAAATATTAAGTTCAGGAAGTAAGCTACACAGGTGCATCATACTGATGACTTCTGTTTTCCATATTTTCCTACACTGTTGAATTTGGCATTTTCAACTAGCAGTTAATGTTACCATAAACATTTAATACATTTAGAAGACAAACTATAAAAAGTATCTAATGAAGTTGTTTAGAATCCATTTCTGTAACTCAATAGCATGTTAATAAAATTCGTTTTCTTGACACCAACACTATTATTTAAAAAATATTTATAAGTATTCTTTTTAAACTTTCAAGCGCTTTATTCTCACATCAATACAAATATTATAAATGTATTAAATGACACCATACACAAAAAGCTTGGGAGTCACTGTCAATACAAATGGCTAATGGATATGTCATAAAAGGGCTGTAGAAAATGCTCTATAACAGTAAGGCAGCGCATGCAACAACAGGCACAGGTCACCACCCTTGTTTCCCCTGTCTGTCTATGTATTTGAATCCCCCTCCGGGCAGCGCGTGTTGACGATTCTAGGCCCAAAATGAAAAGGGATAGCTCCTTCAAAACAATTCTCTCTTGGAATCACCAATACATACAACTGCCGCTGCTCCTCGCTAGATATGTAATTTGCCTCTGCCTTTCCCTTTCATATAGCAGCGAGGTATTTGTGCACCAAATGAAAGTTTAGCGCCCCTGGACACGCAACGATCATAACCCAGGTGCACGCGGAAACACTGGTGGGTTTGAATGGGGGTCAGGGGTGAGGAGTTCAGCCAAGTTCAAATCTTTCAATAAATCACCACCGGCTGTTGTGACAAGCGCCGACTACTATGGCTGAGACATGCTTATGTGAAACATACTTCAGTCGCAGCCACAGATTAGACTCGGCACCGGCAACTCCCCGCCCCGTCCCCACCCACCCAAAAAAAGGTAGATGTTAGGATGAGATACAAACACCCGGTTACATTCTAGACTGACAAGGGGGAGCCTCGCAGCTTGAAAGTGGGAAGAAACACGAACGCAATATGAAATCCTTGTGGGTATTTTCACTCCACAAACTAGGCCTAATTGTTTAACCCTTGTAGTGTCCTCTGGGTCAAAATGACCCAAATCACTAGCTCTTTGTGGCAGATAGAAGGCGCTAAATCTAATTATACAACTTACACAGAAATATGATGTGCACTGCTACACAACAAGGTGTGTGTTTGAAACCCGAAGACAATAGGAAGGGTAAAAGGAACAAAAAAACAACACAAATACATAAAGAAATAATTAACAAATAAATAAATACGCACAGCAATGCCAATTTATAAACACACAAATCATACACAATCAGATGGCGCCGCCGTGTGGCTAAATACAATATTTCTGAGTACATTACGAGGGTTAAGATGCGTTTTATAAGGATTTCACTGTTTACCATAAGATCAATCCCCAGATACAACAGAAAAGTAAGTGAGAAAGTCAAAAGGGAGACATCATTTCTCAACAGGGAGACATATACTCCATGCCATGATGGTCTGACTTATTGCATGTATGACTATTTCAGCTGCATTTAGGCAGAAAGGTTTAAGGCACACAAGCAACCTGAAAGACACATATCCAGATACTGCAGGCAGTGTGATAGATAAGCAGAAAGACAGTTAATCTTGCATCATAAACCCAGAGACAATGTAGAGTGGACAGCTTTTTAGATCTTAATGGGTAACCCCATTCCAAACAGCTTAGTCAAAAATGCTTACTGCCACTTAAAACAAATGAAGAATAGCCTCACGACGGCATACAAGTTAAACAAGTCCATGAGGAAATAGCACAACAAATAAATACAGAGTAGAGTCACAAGAATTAGAAAGAATTCTGAACCATTACCAAAATGCAAATCAATCTGCATACGTTGACACTACAAGAACATGGTTACAAATGTGATAAAGTTATCAAAAAGACAAAAAAAAAGGAAAAATATGAAGAAAGATGAAGAAATTCATCCAAAACAAATTACAACAATGACATGCAGTTGTTAATCCAGTAGAACTGAACATAGAAGGCAATGCAGTGTTGGTGGTTTAAACCTGACACCTCTGCTTCCCTCACAAAGTGTGCGGTAGGTCGCATTTCTTTTATATTTTTTTCTTAACGGTGCCGTATGACATGTGTGTACTCATGTCAGCGGTTCCACCAAACAGTTGTAAAATAGCTGTTTATGGGCTGAGGTGCCACAAAAAGGCTCCACAATTTCTGACTTTCACACCGTCTGGAAGAAAATAGAGAGGGTACAAAAGCCCAGATGATGTAGTGCTTAGTATGAAAACACACACGATAGGCTTGGAACAGGAATGTGGAAGTTTTGTGGGTGTCAAAAAGTCAGCTTCACTTGGGGAACAATTTAACTGCTGTTATTTCTAAGATTCAAATTCTATGACAAACCTCTGCGAGAGGTTTCTCTGATTTTGGTGTGTACTTTAGTAGTAAAAAGGGCATTTCTTAGCTTTTGCACCTCATGCTATAAGTCAAGGTGCATGCCATGAGTGCATGACAGTCTCCGCCTGAAGCCTCAACTCAGTGGCCATTTATTACTCCTTACCCACCACGCTAAACAGTTTGCTAAGTGAGGAGGGTGTTCACTTTAGCCTCCACCTACCTACTTTAAATGGTAAAAAGATCCAAAGGCAAGCCTAATTGTCTGTGAAACGAGTCAAGCATTTCAAAGTACAGTAAATGTTAGAGCCTGTCAACCACACTGGTAATTACATCACCACAAATATTTCAATTTGTGGTTTGGGAGTGGAGTTTGAAGGGAATCTTGATGCGCTAAGCAACTTGGATTCAAACTGTGCATTCAACATAAAGAAAAAAAAATTAATAAAGAATTTAGACAAACCAGCAGAAATTGAGCCCTCAGCCTTCAGCAATATGTAAACACATCATTTTATTAACTTCAAGAGTGCCAGGGTATGGCTGAGATTATAAAGGGGAACATGGGTTCACATTGTATACATGGATTGGGTTACTGTACCCGTGGACTGCAGAAATAACCAGTTCCATATGCCTGTCTGAATATATGGCACTTTTTCAACATCATCATTTACCATGAGTGATGGCCGTGGTATTTCAGACAAACATTGGGGGGGTGGGGAGACGACAAATTTATAGGAGGTATTTACTTACAGTAAAGACATGGCAATAACTGTCTCTTTTGTAGGTTTTGACCAGTCTGCTGAATAATAGATGCTATGCAAGCCATCTACATTGGTAAACCCTATATTCTACTCTGAAAGGTCCCTTTTCTATCTCAGTTTTTCTAGAATATTCGGGTGGTCAGTGTGGTTTGAAAGAATTACAATTACACACAGTGAGCATATCACTCAACAACCGCAAACTCTAAAATGTAAATGTTGCCTTAATTATTTAAATTCGGCAATCGTCTGCTTTCACCAAGTAGTCTCTTATGAACAGTATTGCTTGAAACTACTTTTCATCTTCGATGGAGATAACATGATATTGATGCAATAAAAAGAGAAATACAGAAAAAATATTGAATAGAGTCTATATGAACAAAGGCGAAATATATTAGTATACACCAGACAAATACAGCAAGCTCAAACAGCATTTAACGCTGCTTTAAATATTTGCATGTGTTTGTATTTTACAACCCTGGTGGTCATTATCAGACTTACAGAGCAGATGTGCAAACATCTATTGTTTGCACATTCTGTTATGAATGCTGGGAGTAAATATGGAAAGACTTGAAACAAATATCAACTATGACTTTAAAGTCAAGTGAGAGTTGGCCTGTTAAATTACCAGGATGTCCTAACATGTTTTCCTCCACAAAATGTATTTGATTTAATTTTTATTTAGCCAGGAAAGTCAAAGAAAAAAAGCGGAAAAGGTATTTGGTGAACTCAACATGGTAATAAATCTTGTTCAATTGAAGGAAAATATAAGCCACAATAATTTCCTAATTCACTCAGGCATCTGGATAGCTACCCCTTAGGCTAATGGGATCATTACTGGGAAGGCAAATATTCTAAATATGTGGTTGTTCTCTCAACAAACTAAAAACAATTCTTCAGAATTGATTTAAGCATAAAATGGAAAGTTTTGTTTGCCAACTATCAAAGAAGTGTTAGTGTTTCATTATGGTTTACATTTTTAAAACCTACAACGATAACATTTAACTATGACATTTTACTAATGAAGGTATTTCCCAGATGTTTAGTTACATTTTCTTTCTACAACACTTTTTTTTTTAAAGTCAGTGAAATTGACCAACAGTACAAAATTGCCCGTGATTTAGATGCACCAGCTATTACAGATTCATTAGATTATTAGCAAATGTATCAAATTGCTAAAATATTGTATAGTTAAAATGCCTGCTACTACTTTTTGCTTTATATTTGCGTTTTAAGATATTTTCATTTCACGGGGAAAATATATAATTAGCTAGACTCATGTATACCTTGGTATTTAAAATCCTTAATTTCAACATTTCTACTCACACACCCTTTAAAGATTCATGGATAAAATCAATCAATGTATCCACAAATGGACCGGCCAAGTACTAAACGTCTCTTCCATCTTCAGATCATAGTATGATAAAAAACAAATGCTAATGTATAAATGAGTTGATTTAAGCATAATTAACTCATTTCTACAGTCTTAAATCGAGTCACGGCAGCACGTTATGTTGTCATCGTGTATGCTGCCCTCATGCAAAACATGGAGACACAGCTTGTACACTAACAACAAGACGTGAAGGTCAGTGATAAGACTGCTCTAACATCTGATGCTAACAGAGATGCTGAGTAGCTGGACATAATGGACCCCATTGTATCTTCAGGGTGTGTGTGTGTGTGTGTGTGTGTGTGCGTGCACGCATGTACCTCTCTTGTATGCATGTGTGTCCTGTGACCCTTCTACGGATAATTAAGGACACATTTTACCCCAGTTTTTCAATGACTTTGGGGGTGGTGTGTGCATGCCTTACACAGGATGACTGCAACTGCCCTCCATATGTCTACAACTGGCGCTTCGGGGCTGATTGGCTGTATCACTTTCATTCACACTCACACACACACACACACACACACACACACACACACACACACACACACACACACCTTTTAAGGCCAAGTCCTTGTAAAAGCAGCTCCATTGGGACGAGCAGTGAAATGTACTCCTTGTTACTCTGTGTGTGTGCGCGTGTGCGCATGCGTGTGTGTGCGTGTGTGTGTGTGTGTGTGTGTGTCTGCTTTTCCTCAGCTGTTTCCTGCCGGCCCAAAGACCAGCAGACGGAGGCCTCTCTCTCTCTCGGCTCCTGGCTGCCTTTCCACTTCCAACAATAGAAGTGTTTAAGGCGACTCCGAAACGTCTGTTTCTTGACAATGTCATGACAAGCTGGGTTTGTTCACCACCACCCACCCCCATTCATTCACTCTCAAATTGTGGCTTTCTACTTCCGATTTCTCCTTCACAGCGGTGTTAATGTTGTTTCAAACCTAATGAACTAAAACCTAACGATTGTATTTTCAAGAAGTGACGTGAAGATTTTCATCCATATTAGATTCTACTTTGATTAAAAACCAGGTTCCAGTGCAGCAATGGAACACTTGAACTTCAGAATGCACTGGTGTATTATGCAACACAAAACACATTTTGGCATTACATCAGTATAGGCCTACCTCTGTCCAACTCAGTATTCAATATCATTCTAGAAATACCAAAGTAACTTTGACATTTTAAACAAAAATATGAAGAAATATGTAAGAGTCATTAGCCTCTCAAACAGCCTCTGTATTCTAGGCAGAGTCTGAGCCAGACGCAGATTGTGCTGCAGCTCTGAACCATTGGTCTGCCCATGCTAGGTTATACAACTACTACCTATGGATGGCCTTAAAGCTGACTCAACACAGCCGTTCTCTAGGTCAAAATCTACCTGGGTCAATAATAAATTCCGGTCTGCTTTGTAAAGTGGTAATGATGATTTCATTACGGGGGTCTTCGTATTCCCATGAGAGAATGTGGCAAGAAAAACACACTTCCAACCAGACAAAACAAAGATTGTCTGCCTTAGATATGGTACATCACTGTGAGGACCAACACACACAGACACAAACAAATCTGTTTACCCTCTGCATTGTACCTATCCTATCAGCTCTCTTATCAGATGTTTATGTACTAATGAGTAGGCTGCAGGGCTGCAAAGGAATTCAAACTATTACATTAGCATGGAGGTGGGATATGGCCAATGTTTTGTCAAGGTAAATGTAGTTTCATATAAAGATAAGGGTATATTACAATGTGAGGAAGGTTTTGCTATAAAGCCAATCACCGGTTAAACCTTCTCTTGGGTCACAAAACCATATTTGACAGGTTTTGCAGGGTTGCTCTCCAATGGACAGAGATTTCTGAATCAAATATGGTCAGAATAAGGCTGAATGTTTTTGATGTCTTGTCCAAAGCAGAAATCCTGCCTTGGATATAATTGCCTCTGGCAGCTCTGAGCAGCGTAATCACATGTATGTAATCACATCATGTAATCCCAACGGTGTGACTTGAGATACAGATGAATTTCTTATTATTATTATTCTTTTTTCATGCTCTTCACAATACAACTGTCTAATCAATCCAGACATCAAAACCGTTTCCTTTAACCGTGATTGCTTTCGAGAAATCCAGAGTGGCCAATTCTGGGAATAACTACCAGAATATCACATAACCAAACAAGAAAGAGCTTTAGTTAAACATGTGCCTAAAGGAAAGTGGAATGTGGTCATTTTAAAAGATGGTTTTGTCTAAAATGGCTTACAGAAGTGTAAGGGTCAAGGAAAAAAGACCAATACCTACTAGGTTGCTTTGGATAACAGTGTACAGACTGTAAAACCGACCTGCTCCAAAGGCGAAGAAGAAACTCTTCTCTGGGTTTTCCTCCAGCAGAGCCTTCACCCTCCGGCCCATCCTCTCGTTCCTCTTGTAGATGAGCTCCTGTCGGAAGTAGCTGTCGATCTCCTGAGCAGTCACCTGCTCGCTGGGCGGCAGAGTCACGTTGTTGAAGTTAGGGACCTGTGAAGAGACAGAAGAGACCTCGTCTAACTGATCGTTTCTTTTGGAAGTTCTCAATTATCTTGATTTTACAAAAGGTGTAGTCAGTCACTCTGGAGAAACTTGAACAAAACTAAAAGCAAATGCACCTTTTCTTTCGATGCCATAAAGCGCTCCCTCTACACATTGGAAACGCATTGCCATGACTAGGACAGTGTTGTGTGGTGCGGTCTGCGCCACCTTGTTTGTGTTCCCATTTACAGAGCCAGGGCTGTGTAGGAACACCGCATTATTTTTTTCAACGCTCACTCAGAACGGACAGTTAGTGGACCGTGAGGAGACGTTCACTGAATTTAACAAAATAATGTATTACCTTACAATTTCGGACTCCTCCTTTAATCAAGCAGATATACAGAACTATGGCAGCATAAAGGGAACTCTGTGGCAGGAAGCCAAAAACATTTGTGTTTGTGAACGTTGCTCCCACGCTCTCTACTCGATCAACAGACAGCTCTCACTGTCCTCTGTACCCCTACAGCTTCATGCATAGTTGTGTGTTTCAAACAAACAGCAATCTGGGGCAGCAATTTAGTCTTCTTGGGACTGCTAGGAAACAATAGAGGAATGTACCACATTCAAATATTGAAACAGAGTGAATGGACAGTCAGGCACAGCTCTGGAAGAGTTCACACGGGGGAAGGATGGCATGAAGAACAATTGTATATGGGGGTGCTAGAGTAAACTGCTGATGAGAAATGGTTGGAGGTGGGGTAAAAGGGTCATTTCGCGGAGGAACCCTGAAAGGTCAAGCATTCAAATTGCTCTTGGCATATTAAAGAAGGAACGTAAATGAAAGCCTATACCTCATACTGAACAACATGACTGAATAATACAGAGTTCCATGCTACAGAGAGATAGAGCTGACCTGGGAGGTGTCATGGTTGAAGATGATTGAGTTCAGATCGCCACAGTTGTAGTGCTTGATGAGGTCTTCTGTGGTGTAGGGCACCTGAAGGCTTCCTGCCCGCAATGACTCCTGCTGCAGCAGTGTCTGGTTCAGCGCAAAGATCACCTGCAATCACACAATCAATCTTTAAATGACTGACCCCACACCAGTTGCCCCCACAAGCCCAAACTGAGGCCATGCGAACACGTAAATGGGTGAATAAATACAATGGTTTTACAGTAACACAACAAGCATATTAACACTCATAGCGTCAAATGAAAAATCTGACTTTTTACAGCGTTCCTTTCGAGTGACAATTGTAGTGTACAGTTATCATTCCAAATAACATGACACTTCCTACATAGATTGGCAATGTAGGGAAATGTAATATTGTTATTTGGATTTTCAGCCGAGGAGACAACAGTTAATACTGTCTCATAATTATAAGCAACTCATTAGCATTAATTAAATGAGTAGAAAACATCCAGTTATCAAAGCATAATTAATGAACACCATTAATAACAACGCCAGGCATTTGTCCGAGTGTCAAGCCAAGTGCGCAAAACTGAATCAAATGGTTCAAACAAATGGTGGCAGAGCCATTTCCAGCAGGCTCTGGCAAGGAGCAGGGGCTATTGTGAGGCCGTGAAATCGCCCAGTGTTTGGCCAGAGGACCCTGTTGAGGCAGCCGCCTGTGATCACACCGCACAGACACGCACTCACGTGCACACTCTTAAACCTCTGAGCCGCACACACAGGGAAAACACACACAGAGGCACACGCGCACACATACACACTCACATGCGGTGAAACCTGCACGCGAGCTCATGCACACACACACACATGCGGTGAAACTTGCGCGCGAGCTCACTCACACACACACACGCACTGTATTCACGCGGTCATGGGCAATTGTGCGCGCCCTCTGCCAAGAAACAATGTGTTTATTTTCTTCCAATTAGTCAGTGAATACGAAAGCCTCACTGTGCCGTACCTATTCTGCACAGTCACTTGTTTTCTAACGGGGAGCCTTTCAGTATGCTCTCTCACGCTCAGACCTAGCCATGTCTGTCTGTGTGTGTGTGTTTTGTGCATACTCTGAAAGAGAGTGTGTGTGTGTGTGTGTGTGTGTGTGTGTGTGCGCATACTATGAAAGTGAAAGAGTGCGTGTGTCTGTGGCTTGTCTGTGTGTGCTGTTATGTTCGTACTCTGAAAGAGTGTGTGTGTCTGTGTGTACTGTATGTGTGTGTGTGCTGCTGTTTGCGTACTCTGAAAGTGTGTGTGTGTGTGCGTGCGCGTGTGTGCTGTTGTGTGGGTACTTCGAAAGAGAGTGTGTGTGTGCTGCTGTTTGCGTCCTCTGAATGAGTGTGTGTGTGTGCGTGCGCGCGTGTGCTGTTGTGTGGGTACTCCGAAAGAGCGTGTGCATGAGCGTGTGCATGAGCGTGTGCATGCGAGCGCTGTATTGATATGCATGCTTGTGCGCCAGCCACTGCTGCTGCTCATGTGGGCCTTTCTAAGGTGCTCTGGTGACATCGGGCCCCGGTGCATTGTGGGTACGTCACACTGACAAGGGGAGGGGCGGGGAGAGGAACGTGAAGGATTGAAGGAGAGGAGCCCAGGGCAGAGAGGGCACAGTGGAGCAGATGCCTCCTTGTCAGGGGGGGAACAAAAGGACCCCCCCCCCCCCCCAATCGACCCGCTCCTCTCCCTCGGCGCTTTCATCGGGGGCCGCGCATCAAAGTGGCGCTCTGCATATGAAAAGCCCCCCCGGCTACATCAGCCCGGCGCCGCCCACTCCGCCAAGACCCTCACATCTGTGCAGCGTCCGCCATCAACGCTGCCCCACCTTACCCGTGTGTGTGTGTGTGTGTGTGTGTTGCATTAGTTCTCAGCACTCCTATCTCCACTCTCACAGTGCCTTTCAGCCCCTTAAGTTATGGCTGTGAAAGCATGGGGAGAGAGTGTTCTGGGGGGGGGGGGG
>JAODUG010003763.1:0-11034 GCA_027564795.1 Aphredoderus sayanus
TGCTGACGCACAACCCCCCCCCCCCCCCCCCCATTTTCCTGCCGCAGCCTCATGTCAGGAAAGTGAAAAGTACTACCTTGGCAGCTTGCCCTTGAGTCTCTGCCAGGAGGAGAGCGCTTCAACAGAAGTGGTCTTTTCCCCTCTTCCTCTCATACGCATCTGTTCATCGGTGTGTCATGGGGAGGAACACGCCCGTTGCCGATATCACTCTATGTCGTCTCGTGAGACACGCTAGCCCCCATCACTGCATCCGCACACATTTACTCCCCTGTCTTAAATTAGCCTGATATATAATAGATTAGATAGGTATTTAAAGTTGAGAGGTACTGTATTAAAGGCTAAGCAACAGTTTAGCACACCCAGGATAAATAATTGGACCGTTGTCGATTTTTATTTCACCAAGGCTGTTAAACAGAGTGACATGCAGGGGGTGTTGCATGGGGCCAATGGAAATGTGGCCTTGGGCTGCCCTAAATCATGAAAACAGTTAGGAGATGGTGAAATAAGGCCAGCCAGACAGAGAAATGAGGCCTTAGTTCACGGTTTCTTCTCCTCTCCGTCTATAAAGAGATGTGGCGTCAGAAATCCTCTGAGGCATTTCTGATGCCTCTTATGCCATTGGTCGATGTTGTCCTGAAAAGTTTCTAAATTTGGCATAGAATGTCAGTGTTAAATTATAGCATATACTTTAAAAGTTTAATATTTTCATGCTTCGTGGTCTGTATTTTATGTCTATGCTATGTGTTTGTGTAGACATACTGTAGCCTTTGCTGTTTGTAACCATTCATTAATTAATTTGTTTGGGTGTGTTTGGGTTCAGGAGATCTGACAGAGAACACAGACGTAATAATTTGATCTCAAAATCAGGGGTGTGTTATATTGTAAGCAGCCAAACAAGGTTATAGGACCTCACTTCCTGGACCAAACCCCCAGTATTCACAGAGGAACCCTATGGCTAACTCAGGACAATGAGGAAAAAGGGTTTACTGTAGCTTCTGACAAGCTTCTGACAAAGATAATTGGTTTCTAAAGTGGGGGTGGGATCCCTCAACAGGTCATAAAATGGCAGGGTCATGAGCTGCATAATATTTAAGGATTTGTATTTGCAGTAGAGCCTATTAAAAACGGTTTATTATTTACTACAGATACATTGTGTCATCTTTGTGATTTTGGCTAGACAAAATCAGTGCAGGTCATAGTGGTAATGATTTGAAAACCACTGTTTTAGATGATCCACTCTCTGTATATACTCTTGGAATTACGTCATTCCAAAAAAGGTTTATCACTATCATACCAAAACTGTATCGCTACCATAAACATTAGAGTAAGTAAATATTATTTCCATTGCTGATCTTGTGAAGAATGGAACATTTTAGTTAATCTGTGCTGATACAGTGTTACAGGACAGGCTTAAAAAACAAATTGCTTTATGTCAGATTTTATGTGACAAGAGAAGCGGGGCTTCTCTTTCTTGGTTTATTTTTGGGTCACAATATTACATTTTCATTAACACGACAGTCATAACAAAACCATGGCCACTGCTAGATGTTAGACACGCCACTTATTGCAGAGCCCAGCCCCAGTCATTCAGTGTTTATTAAAATCAAATAAAATACCCAGAATATGTTCCCATGTGTTTATCTTGATAACGGTCTTTATGGCACCAGAGAGAAGGAAAAATCTACTGTGGCTTGATGCAAACCTCAGGTCAGGCCATTGACCAAGACCTGTTTTAAACACAGTGGTCTAACTAATCTCTCTCTTTCTCTGTCTCTCTCTCTCTCTCTCTCCCTCTCTCTCTCTCTCTCTCTCTCTCTCTCTCTCTCTCTCTCTCCTTCTCCCTGTCTCTCCCTCTGCCTCTCTTTCCCCCTCCTGATTGAGTGAGCACATGTGGCTCCCCTTGGGGTTAACCATTCAGAACCAAGGCATGTGGGACAGTTGTGTTACAGATCTTGCCGCACCTTTGATTAGCCGCCTTAGATCCAGTCTCTGGAGACTGACGCATATCCCACCGCTTTGTGTGTCACTGTGGTCACATTATGTTGAGCTGTGGCTCTGCAGACTGCATAAAGAACCATAGGAAAAGTCTTGTAGGTCCACAGAAACAGCAGATTGGCTGTAATGTTCTGGACCAAACACTATCAATCACCATCATATCGGAATGGCTGCCGCAGGGCCAAACCAACTTTTGACGACGCATGGCTTGCTCCTTTCCATAGTTGTGCACAAATTTGAAGGCTATATTGCTGAATCTGGATAATTTTCATTTCATTTTTCATTCCATGTTTTCTTTCATGTCAAATGTTCACCAGAATCTCATAACCTCTGTGAGATCCAATGAATGAGCTACAACGTTCAGTATGTGCACTGTAATTCAAGACAAAGGAGATGCTGTTTGGCCAATGACCAGCATGGGGCTTAGAGAGAGGTTTAGAGATGAGCAGAGGAGAGCAAATTACGTTGATGTCTGGAGATGCTTCATTATAAATCTCAGGAAAAATGTATTGACCAAGATGTGATGACTCATTCTAATTTTGGGTATTTTCTATTATTCCACAAGGTGCCACTCAACCTCACCAGTGTCAAGAGGGGAGTTTTTGCTAATTTAGGGCCAATGGTTATTGGGTATAGTGCAGTCCAAGTGCTATATCACACAGGACCAAATCTTTTTTTTTACAGACGATCTCATTCAAAGTGACATTTAGATGTATTACAGCGTCTGCCCAAACAACCAAATTGACGAATCAGCAGAATTAAATGAAATGGGACCTCTTTGGTAGTTTTTCCTCAATGTCGTGTGGTGAAGGACATTGGGTAATGTGTGTGATTTGGTTTATGATATTTTATATATATTTGAGAAATAATTTGATGTCTTTCTACCGAGCACCGTCTTATTCTTAGTGTTTGATATTACTGCTTTTTATGGTGTTGTGCGTAGATTTGGCCCTGTTTAATGCAGTTGAAAAAACTTTACAAATGTGGTTGGATACTAATATAATGAATGCTTCACTAGACATTAGGATCAACAGTAGTTTTGATCAGATTTGATCTCTAAATTTAAAGGAAAGAAAATCCATTCATGCACTGACTATAGTGCACTGCACAGGATTTCGAGAATCCAGTTAACTATTTGGGGTGACAGAATTTGAGTAGTAAAACACTTTTTAGGTATTTGTGAAGACTGCAGCACAGGAAATACAATTACATTTGACATTTTGCGATGTGATTACGTACATGTGTTGATAGAGGATGTGTAGCATTGAAAGCAGTATGAAACGAGATCACTGTTTCGGAAGACATTCCGGTAAACATATATGATGTTTTTAAACAAGCACTAATTGTATATTTTAATCTTCTCTTCTTTATAACAAGCACGATCAATTACATTCAATTGCTGTGCATTTAATATTTAATATCCACTCAATCAGACAACCATTGTCTGACCATGAGTCTGAATGCATGCAAATCGTTGGACTAACATATTTCACAATCAGCAACCCATTTGTATGTTGTAGTAATCATTTTTTGTGCAGCTCTACGTGTCACAGAGCCCTCTTTGTGTCTGCAATAGTCTATGTTTTCCTATGGTCCCTTTTTCTCTCACTCTCTGTGTGTCTTTTTGTCCCCTGTAGCCCCCGCATCCCTCCCCCCTGCCCACCCCACCCCACTTTCCCTGATTTATGAAGCCGTGCTCTGCCTCCGTGCGTCAGCACTGGCTGGGAGTCTCGTGAGGTGTTTCTGCTCCTGAAGAGCCGTGTCTCGTGTCTGGACAGCGTCAGACGGCAATGCCCCCACCCCCTTCACCCCGAGCCTACGCCCACCCCTTCCCCCACCTTGTGTTCGTCTTTGCCCACTTAACTCTCCACACATCAAACATAGACTGGCACGTCATAACGGATGATCGCTGGATTTACTCTCGGGGCAGGGGGTTGAATTTCATAAGCAGACAGGTCACAGAGGAACTGAGGCATTAACACACAAATGATATTCAGACGATGCATTCAAAACATTCACGCACACTTTCCAACCAGTTAACGAATCTAAGGTGACACTTGGTGTGACCTTGCTATCTCCTTGCACCTGGTTTTATTTTGTTGACTGTTGCAAGAGTAAAGTTTTGGGCTGTAGTGTGTGTGTGTGTGTGTGTGTGTGTGTGTGTGTGTGTGTATTAGGGAAGAACACATTCCTCCCAGCTGCATGTCTTCCTGTGATTCATGCTTAAAAGAGTCTTCACAGATGCTGCCGATATCTAGATATCTTGTGAAAAATTATAAAACTTCCTGGGTGGTGTATATGAAAGAGATGGAACCGAATGTAACAATGTGCATTATCTAATGGCTTCCTGTCAGTGCAATGCCCCGTGAGAAGTACGGTCTGCCTTGCAGTGTCAGTTGTCACATGTTGGTCTTATGTTTAATGCCTTATACTTTAATGCTACAGCCAGTAGGTTGTATTACCCGTAAAGGAACATATACTGGTTAGAGGCCATCGTGAAGTCCTCTCAGTCAGGACAGTGCAGACACTAGATCTATTAAAAACAACTTTTGCTCAACAATGGTCTGTCAAATGGCTTTGGAGAACAAAGACAATAAACAGCAGCACTTAGCAAGCTCTCAGGAACCTAATTGCCTATTAAGCACAATTGAGTCTTCCTTTATCCTGCAGCTTCTGCTGTGGGCTCCTATCCCTGGAGATACATTTTACAGTAAACAATTTGCTCGCCAGTAGCTGGGCTAGCTGAAGGCTTTGGCACCGTTACCTCACCGAAGAAGGAAAAAAAGACTGTGAATCCTTAATGTGGTTTGTGGCATTGTGTGCTACATGAACAAATGAATGACCAGCATTGTAATTTGTCTCCTTATGATCTTCAGGTTTGACAGATGAGAAAGTGAAGGCCTACCTCTCCCTGCACCCACAGATGCTGGATGACTTTGTATTGGAGAGTGTGAGTGCGGAGACATTGGACAGATGGCTGAAGAAAAAGACCAGCAGCAGGCCTGCAGGTAAACCCACACACACACACACACACACACACACAGATACACATGTGTACACAGCATGAGCAGATCAAGTACAGTCACACTAATATACATACTGCTCAAATTGCTGCAACACTTGCCACTAGCCTCAAACATGTTAACAGGAACTGCAGAGTCAAGTAAAATCTGACTGTATACTATCTACTATTAAAGCTGCTGGTTAGATTTTATAGTTGCAACTAGAGGTAGTTATAAAAGAGGGAACGAGAACGTTTTTCTAAATGAACAATCTGAAAACCCACCCCCTCCTCCTCTAATACAAAGCACACTGACAAACCTGTTGTAGCGGTGTGCGTGCATTCATGTTACTGACAGCAAGGTAGATTTGACAGACCAATCAGGAAAAAGGGTCCCTGATTGGTCAGAATTCCTCAGGTAGCTGGCTAAATCTAATGGGCAGGGGCTATCAACCAGAGCACATAGAATTTCATTCATTGTTTGCTAAAGGTTGTCTATGACACTTATTACACTTATGTAAAATGTGTCTTTAAAATCCCACCTTCAGTACCTTTAATTGTGCTTTGGTCAAAACATTATTTGCGTATTATATATTTATAGCAGCCAACTGCTGCCCTCAGAAAACACTAATATCATTGATGTGCTATTTTTTAAAAGGTTTATTACAAAGAAAGAACACTTTAGTCATTCTACCTTAAATGCAGCATACTTCATGTACTTAAAAATGAACACGAATAGAAAAGACTCTTCACGTGTGTGTGTGTGTGTGTGTGTGTGTGTGTGTGTCTAAATCATACGAGCGTGCCACAGCCAGAAGAGGCAGCGAGGTAGAGGGCCCGTCGGTCTTTACGGGTCATTAGACGTGTTTGAGCGGGCCAAGTTAAGACTGTACTGCGTGCTCCACACAGCGGCCCGCTGCACAGAGCAACCACATCCATCAAGGGCCCACAGGACTGGCTCTCAGCCCAGTTGGGCTACTGACGTCAGAGCCGACCTCCAGGGACATGCAGCCGGCAGAGGGAGGGGGCGGGGGGGGGGAGTGGGGGTGAAGAAGGAGAAGAGGAGGATAGGGATGGGGTGGGGTGGGGGGGATTTGGCTTGGGCCTTGTTGTAGGGGCATACTGGTGGATTTGTCGCATTTTGGAGCTGTTTTCTGCATCAGGTCTGCAGTGAGTATTGTCCAGGCCCACTGCAGAGTTGGCACTTTCTGTGAAATCTACCCTTCTTGAAACGTGTGTGTGTGTGTGTGTGTGTGTGTGTGTGTTTGTGTGTGTGTGTGCGCGCGCGCGCGTGTGTGTGTGTGCGTATATTCTATGTTTTGCATGAAACAACTCATGTTACTATCTCGCTTCGGATAAAACTACTAGCAGGCCATGTGGAATGGCAATGGAGGTCAACTCCCAATACTGCTGCACATTTTAAACCAGCACGCAGGTTTAAAATCTTGATTCATCGCAATGTTCTTGCTCATTGTTTCTTCATCGGTTTGTACACAGAATAATACTGTATGTCTTTATCTTGGCATTTGATATGATTTTATTTGACACTAAACTGAACTGTAGTTCAAACAGAGTCCAAAAAAACCTTGGTCTAAATCTTGAAAAGGTATCAACCCTTTTGGCCCTGTGTTTATTCAGACTTGGCCAGTGTGTCCGTTTGTCAGTATTATTTGGAGAACAAAATTCAGCAAATATCCAAGATACATTGGCATTGTTGGACTCTAAAGCCTGGTACTTTAGAGGAAACTGTAGACTGCAAGCCAAGCTCAGTGAAAACATGGATAATGAGCCAGACAGCTCTCATTATGCTGCATGTCTCTCTCTCCATTGGCCCTTGCGTCATTCCAAGTCCACTTCCTGGTGGTGTACGTTTACTGTGTGTCCCCACTTAGGCAGGCTCTCTCTGTCTCTTTCTCAGGGGCTTTATCCACTCAGACAACAAGCCTTGCTCAATTAAACATTCTTTACACAGTGGTCTTGTGCTCTGATAAGAACTACTGTAAGATTAGAAGGATTGATCATGGTTCATTTGTAGAGACTGGGGCATTCAGTTCTTTGGTGATTTCATCTGCTACAGTATGTTTATGTCTTCAACGATGTATCAACGCAGTATAGGCATGTACCATTTTTATGTTATTATCAAGTGGGAATCTTCGGTGCTGAGAAATGAACTGAAGTTTCAAACTCAAATAGCCACTTGAGGCTGCCTCCAAAAGCGAGTCAATCCCCATAGACCCCCACGTTCAAACACATTTACAGCATAAATAAACATGTTTACATTCTAGTAGAAAAAAACATCTCTATAGTTAGTTTCCTCGTTAATTAATGCCAACTGTACAGGGAGTTCCTTTTTATATAACTCATCACCAGCTGAAAATATATGATGGCATACATTTATCCCATTATTATGGATAGCCCAGAGTTACATTCGGAGTAAGGAACTGCAAAGATGGCGACAGCCAGAGCCAACACAGCTTGAGCTTCAAACCTGTATATCAGAAAACCTATGGGAGATTCACAGAGGGTTTGTCAATTTTTTTTGTACAGTCTGCGGTTTTTATTGTTGTTGGGATGGCAACATGAATAGCTTCTGAAGTCCAATAGATGGTGGAACAAATTCTTCTCTTGCATGAAAGAAATACAGTGGAAATAATGTACGATACTAAAAGTGGAGCAACGTAACAGAGCTGCTGTGAGAGGCAAAAGAACAATGTTGTATTGTTGATTACAGACAATGGTCATTGCTAGAGTTGGGCAATCTCTTCCAGGTAAAATATGGCAATTCCCTCCCCCTATTTTACAGTATGCTAGCAGCATATTGAGTTTCAGTGTCGTTTGCCAGATGAACTCACATAATTCTATGCATTATAATAGTGTTTCCTTTCATGTCTGTGTGTTTTAACAGAGCTGCCTTAGATTACCTAGATTTAAGGCAGAAAATAAGTGAAACAAGGGGATGTGTGGTCATGTGACCATCATTGAGATGCACACTGCTTCCTGGAAGCTACCCCCCCAGCTAGTCCCGTTCTCACTTATCATGTGATGGACAACATTGCGTTACATAACAGAGCTCGTCTGTGTAATAGTATGCGTGTGTGTGTGTGTGTGTGTGTGTGTGTTTGTGTGTGTGAGCACGTACGTGTGCACGCGTGCACAAAGACCCTGTTTCACAGTCTAAATCGCGAGGGTCACATTTGCTCACTTTCGCTTATGCTGCATATTCGTTCTCTTAGCACTGTGTTGTCTCTGTGTGCGGATGTTAAAATCTCAGCTTTCCCCATATGCAATGAAATGTGCATAACCATTTAATGTGTTGAATGTAGTATAGCATAGTGTAGTATTTACAGGTATAGTTTACATGCTGCCAGTGCAGTGTACCTAGTAAAACAGAGCACTGCACTCTGGAAGATGTTTTATTTCTTTGTCTTCACAGAGGAATAAGGAGTGGTAGACCTCCACAGCGACCACTGTCCTACTGGACTGGTTTGTTGCATGCCCCACATGGTCTTGGAGTGATTCATAGGTCTTAAAACCTATGCCAGGCCCCTCTTTAGGTTCCTTGCTGCTCATTGGCCAAATGATCGGCTCATACGGATACACACAAGCATGCACACTCTGTATATTCCCCGACCACAGTGCTTGATGCTTGGCTGCTAGAAAAACCTTGGTAATTAAAAGACATGTAGTTACGTAGTTAGTTAGTTGTTAGTTAGTATACAGTTTGAAGATTGATATGAGCGGTGTTATATAATAACTGAATACCTGTAATATACAAATCGAAACTTAAAACACATAAAAAATAATGGAACTGGTTAGGAAATAAAACCCATTGAGACATTATATAAAGCAAGAACACACTTTTTAACTCATAGAGTACTATGATCTATTGTAATACAATGTTGATTAGAGCCGGAGCTGCATGTATGTCGTAACAGGGCCATTTTCGCTTGTACACACTAGGCTAAGCTAGGAGGCCAAAGAGGCTCTGCCATAATTCCTCTACAGCACTCACACTGCCAGTGACAGCCAGAAGCAGACATGAAGAGACAGTGGGTGGAGTCAAGGCTAGAGACACAATATTGAGACTAGCTGAGAGGGAAAACTTACACTCTAGTAACATTTTCAGTGACATGGTGTAGTGGAAAAGCTAATTGTAGCTGTACTGTACTGTAGCTGGGTGCTATGAAACATGTTTTTTCATTTACAGGAATATAAATAGCATGCTTCATTCTCCCATGTGTGATTCAAGTCAAGTCAAGTACATTTTATTTGTATAGCCCTTAATTACATTACAGTCTCAAAGGGCTTTACAAGCAAATATTTCACAATGTAACAAACAAACAAACACCCCCTGAACCTGCTCCTCTCCCCGGGCAAGAAAAAATCTACCATTAAAGACCTCATGGGTAAAAAAGGGAAGAAACCTTTGGAAGGGACCACCGAGAGAGGAATCCACCCTTCCAGGATGGCTAGGATACAACAGGTGTTGATAGGCAGAATTATGAGCGAATTACGTGTGGTATCACACTGCGCAAGAAATAATTTACGAAATGTACAAAGTAAATACAGTTTAAATTGTTAGAGGATTTGTCATAGCCACAGTTCAGTCCGCTCTCATGGAAGGCATACACAGCACTCTAATCCAATACAGGAGTCATGTCTGGTGGACACCCATCCACTGCCATCCAGTCGCCTTCGTAGAGTTCGCAAATAGCACTCCACTCCAACACTGAAGCCATGGCCACAGGAGAAGCAGCAACCCCCATCCGCAGTCCGAATGAATTCATGGCAGCTCCTCCTACCGATGAAGATCGTCCCCAGACAGAAGCTAGCCAGCCACACCATCCCCTCATTGTCCATGATCACGGCCTCATCCCCCATTCACCACACTCAGGAGAAGGAGAAAAAGAGAGAGGCCAGAAACACGACAAACACACAAGACGACTCAAAGGGGCCCAATGGATACCCATATAGGCCCCTAAGCATAGGTGAACATAAATAATGCTAGGGAAATGCCTTACTATATAGATAGGTTTTAAGTTTGATTTTAAAGGTAGTAACAGTATTAGCACCTTTAACATCAGCTGGTAGGGAGTTCCATAATACTGGGGCCTGATGTGAGAATGCTCTAAATCCTGCTGATTTCTTTTTAACTTTAGGGATTGTTAACAAGCCAGTATTTTGTGAGTGCAGGGCTCTGGATGGTACATATGATATTACTATATTCATATTACATATGAATTACCGTTTATGGATCTGTTGTAGATAAAATTGGCCGAATCTTTGTAATGTTGCGTAGACTGAAAAATGCAATTTTAGTAATCTCTTTAATGTGCAAATCAAAAGAGAGTGCGCAGTCAAAAATAATTCCATTTGTCAAAGTTAATTGTGGCGTCCTTAAATAGGTGTCTATGCCTGGTAGGTCCAATAATTAGCATTTCATTCTTATCAGAATTAAGGTGTAAAACATTTAAAGACATCCATTGTTTTATTTCCAAAAGGCATGAAGATGTGGAGGTTTGAATGGTTTTGTAGTACTAAGGGCATATATAGCTGGGTATCATCAACATAACAATGACAACTAATTCCATATTTGCATATAATATCACCCAATGGTAGCATATAAAGTGCTAATTTATAAATTAACAGACTTTCTTTCCACACCATTTTCTTTTCTAGTTTTCTAGAAAACGTGACTCAGCTGTAAACCAAAGAGTTGGCTTCCTAATTTGCAATGCCAATTTTAAAGGAGCAACAGAGTCCAATGTATTACAAAGCATCGCATTAAATTAATTTGTTAGAATATTAACAGGGCCCGCATAGTTGACAAATGGTATGGTGGCCGACTGTAACTGATCATCAAGCGCTGAAATGATAGATTTGTCAATATGCCGCTTATAAATTAATTTGTTATCCCTCAGTTTGGATTGTATCAAAATTTGGAATTTAATTAAATAATGTTCGGACAATGCAGATGTGTATGATAATACCACCACGTTACTGACATCTATGCCCCTGACTAAAACAAGGTCAATAGT
>JAODUG010003764.1:9845-22234 GCA_027564795.1 Aphredoderus sayanus
CTATACTACTGTACAGCTTTGAGACCCTGGTTTGGTGTTTCAGACCAGTTCACTTGAGTTCTCCGCCCGCTATAGAGCAGAAGGCTGTGATCTTACCTATCCTGTCCAGTCTGTCAATGGCCACGGTCTCAAAGGCCCTCCTCATCATGGGGTACTCCTCCAGCACTTCATTGAAGTTGTCCACAGAGAGAGAGTAAAGACGACAGTAGGTGTCTGCCCGCACGCTGGCCGTCCGCCGGCCTCGGGTCAGCAGGCAGATCTCTGCAGCGCGGCAGGACAGGCCGTCAGACAAATACGGGAGTTAACAAGGAAGGCAGGTAGACACAGTAAAAATAACACCAGGCTGACAGACAGACGGCCACACAGGGGCCAAGAGGGCGACGGCGGTGTACGAAACAGGTAGTACATTTATCAGACATGATGTAGACATGATGGATGAAATGTCAGCCCAAAGGTGGTGTTACATTGATTCGCTCATGGTTTCCCTTTGGTCATTGCTCGCGTGTGTAACTGTGTCAAATCACACTGGTTACCATCAAAATAGTATTTCGGGATAAGCAGATACAGTATGCTAATGTGTCATTTAAATACACTTGTTGCATTTGAGTGACCTGAATATTTCAAAATGTGGCATCACCACTCCCCAGGGGCTTGGGCTGTGCAGAGCTGTATTGTTTTGACTACAAGCCTTCATTAAATATGAGCAAGATGTGTAAATATGTGAGGAATTGCCTGAAACAATTGGTGATCCTACAGCGAGTGTGAACCACGGACGGCAATATTGCGTGTTTTCCCCAGCTGGCGTGAGTGACAGCTAGGTGAAGAGGGCACTGCTCTATTGGCAGACACAAGGCAAAGCTTCATTACGTTCACTTGTTCCACTTCCCTTTCCCCTCTCTTCCTCTCTTCGCATTCTGTGGGGGAGGGGGGCCTGGTTGGGGCTGGGTCTGCCTGTTTCCAACCTCCCCTGCTTGCTAACATCTTGACATTGTCTGCAGTGGATGAGGGGGATCGGGGGGGGGGTGGGACTGTCCCGATCTTGAATGACTAGCATCCACAGTGGCAAAACATCCCTGTAGGAAGTATATGCGCTGAGAGGCGAATTAAGACAAAGTGCAGCCATGTGAAACATCGGCCTCCAGACAGATATATGTTAGTGCGGTCGGGACACTCGCCTGCGCACACACACACACCATTATAAAGCACAGCGCTCGCATACATGCTCGATCAATCAAAATGGCTTCCTATTCATAGGTTACTGACGCGTGGCCTTGAGTGTGGCCCTGTGTCAGACGAGGGATTTACACTTCTTGAGGAGATTAATGAGCCTGCACAGCTAGGCTCTGCAGAGCGCACGCTTCTATCAGCTGCCTGGTAATGCAACTGTTCCCTTTTTGAGAGTAACAGTGTCAAGAGCCCTTCAGGCTTGTGATCGAACGTCCTGCTTGTCTGAAAGACAGACTCAAAGAAAGCTAAATGGAGCCTCGACGACAGACTAACAGCATTCAAGTATATAAAGTGCACAGTACGTATTTAATATGTGCCTTATAAAATAGCTCCTAGATGTCATAATGTAGAATGAAGAGGTAAAGCCCATGCACTCGGTCATGTCTCCTGTGGTGAAACTAAGGTTCCAAGGCTAAAGGTCTGCCTGGTGGCAGAGCTGGGAGGTCCTGACATTACATGGCTGCCATCACTGTGCCGCTAATTAGCTTAGCTGGACGTGTGCGAGTACGTGTGCCCGCTGCATGCCACTCCCACTTCAGGCACATCAGCATCACTGCAACTGAACACTGGAGTGTTCTAGCCTGGGAGTACTACAGGGGGAAGGGTAGGGATGAGTGCAGGCAACTGAGCAAGTCCTCTCCCGTGCGGGAGGGCCATGCGCTGTCTTTCAAAGCTGGTAAAATAAATAAGGAGGGCATAAATGGTCCAAACGTGAGCAGGCAGATATACTGTAAGTAAAGCTGTGTGAGCTATTATAGCAACATTATTTAGAATTGTAACTGTACAATGCAAAACATGCATGTGGCGGTGGTATAGGGGAGAGATTGTTGGGGGGGATTCACGAGACTCAAGGACACTGGAAAGAGGTGTGGGCAATATGAGTAGTCACATGTTGCCTCAGTAAGAGGAGAGTAAAGGACTGGGGAGAAGGCTACACACCAGACCAGCTCTGCAAACATATACACTATATGTGATTGTATATGACTAAACTAAGAATAAGCTAACGTTCTGGCTGGAAGTGGATCACCCTAACCACTGGGCTATCCTGCCCCAACAGAATCCATTGACAGTAGCAGGTATAAGCCTTAAACCAGGGCAGAATGTTGTAGACATACCTCCAAAGTAGGAGCCATCCATCAGTTTCATGCCCATGTTTCCTTTGGTCAAGACAGTGACCACACCATGTTGAATGAAGTACATCTTCTTGCCGATGGTGCCCTCCCTAATAATGTAGTCGGCTGGCTGGAAAACCTCAAACCTTAGTTTGGTTAGCATGGCCGTGACAAAGTTAGGATCCGCGTTGGCAAACAGGGGCATGGATGCCACTAGTTTGCGGCAATTGAAGTTGACGATTTCCTAACAGGACATAGATCACATAAAGGTTCACTGTAATAATGATGTGTTAGATACATATGGTTATGAACATTATTAGTGGGGAGTTACCTGTATATAGATACAATCTAAATTAGTACATATATATATATTAAATACATAATAGACTGAAATAATCACATGATAAACAATTTGTCTAGATAGTAGCACGCTATAGAAACATATAGAACATACATAACAAATAGAAGCAAATGTGGGGAACATGCGTGTGTGATTGGTGGTTGTTCTGATACCTCACGCAGTGGCTCATTAAGCTCTTCCAGGATGCTCTCCTCATCAAACATCTTCCCTTGGTATCTGTGTTCATAGTAATCATGGATTTTCTGTCGGAAGTCAGCTGGAAGTTTATGGAAGGACATGTACTGCTCCACTTGTTTGTACTAGAAGATGGCGGGAAAATAAGGCAGAAACATAACAAGTTATGAGTTACGTTACTGCCATAGATTTTCAATTTGTTTCAGTTAGCCGCAGTTTCTCTCACATCGCCCACCAAAGTGACATTGATCTTTCAGTCATTCGTAAACCTTAGTTAGATTGGCTTTTAGATTGGTTTTAAGGATCCTAGAGGGTTGATCCCAGAGGGTTTTAATGGCTGTTTATTTTGTATGTTATTTATTTTATCTGCTTGTGATGACGCCATACATTTTTCCTGGTTGTTCTCCTCTATGCTTTGTTGTAGATAGCTGGGGCTCATTAAGAGAAGTAAGAACACCTGGGTCACTAGTACAATACTACCATCCTGTCGCCATCCTGTTTCAAACACTATCTTGTAATGCCAGAAGATGGTGCCATCTGTGTCTGTGTTGTTCTCTTTAGTGTCAGTACTGTTTGTATTTATTTCTTTATGTATTTGTTTGTATTTTCGTGCTTTTTAACCCTCCTGTTGTCCTTGGGTTTCAAACTCACTTTGTTGTGCCAGCAGCGCACATAATGTCTGTGTAAGCTGTAGAATTAGGATTGGCGCCGTCTATCTGCCACAAAGAGCAAGTGTGTTGGGTCAGTTTGACCTGGAGGACAACAGGAGGGTTAAGGAGTGACTCCAGGTCCAGCTAACTCTCTCCCACTCTTATTTGTTTTTTTATGAGCAACTACAGCAGCTTTTGTTTTGTTTTGCGATAAGACACCTTACCATTAACATTCACTCACCTGAACATTCATCACCTCACTGACACCTTCTGATTTGCAAGCTCATGTTCTTTGTTTATTTGTTTTGGTTAGTAAAATAAAAATGTTTCATTTAATTTGTTGTGAAAGATATTTGTTAGCAACATTTAGCAGGGCTAATGTTTGTGTGACAATTTGCATTAAAATAAATGTGTTTATTTGTGAGTCCCAATTGGATAATTGAAGAGAAAACACAACAACAGAAATACAACATAGCTATAGACCATGAATAGCTTGGTGGACAGCAGGTTCGCTGAAGAGGAATCTGCGGTGGCCTGTTCGTACTGTGTACAATAGCTGTGGTAAAGAGGAAGTCATCAAGGGAAATACAAAACAAAACATGCTACAGTATAGGATATCCTACTAGTAAATAATTGACTGGAAGCAGCCATTCATTTATGAACTCAAATGCTATTCTGAGACACACAGATGTGTGTTACTTCTTTGGACTGAATAAACACAGTAGGAGTGCATTTTTTATTGTTTGATGCAAGTAAATGACATACATGCTTGGATTGTGTGTAGTCCAGAACAGATAATGAAGTAATGAAGAACTGTCCCAATAAAATCAAAGTCAAACCGCCGAAGGAAAATGTCTAGTATCTAGTGATGTAGTTCTAGAACTGTTGCAGTTGCACTATTGAAAGTCAAGTGAATTTTAACTGCTTTCCTGGATTACTGTGGGTACGTTTTTCAAATGTCTCTCTTCCAAGCATTTCCCCTCACACTCTCCCCTCCAAGTTTGTATATGTTTGTGTTAAGCTTCATGAGTCATCCTGTCAATTGGATGAGCACCAGCGTTCAAGCAGGGGCTTGTGGGAGAGTATTGTCAATCCAAGTCAATTTTCTCTCAAAGCATAACAAGAGCCTGGATATGTCGGATCTCCATGAACACCGATTCATGCTTGTAATCAAATCAAACAAAATTATGGTCAGCGTAATTTGGACATAATTAAAATAAAATATTTTCCATTCACTCTTTAATTGAACTGAAAGGCATTGGATAACTGGGGAGACGCCATTATCAATGATGAGCCTATTACTTACAGTAAATTAAGATGATATATTTAGCAGATGATTCTACCTGCCTCAGTTTGTTCCTGTATACCTGTGTGTGGAAGCAGTGTGTACAATGATGGAAAGCTAAAATAATCAACTCTGGCCACCCACACTCGTTCTGTAATCATTTAGAGTGGTCTATGTCAGTAGCTTGACCCCGTACCCACGATTTATAAGGAAACACCATGAATGGATGGCCAGGATAGGGGGGACAATAACCTTGCTCATAACAGCATGTGACACAATGTGACAACCACAGGGGCTAGGGAATAGGATTGGTGCCTATCCAGGAAATTAGATTTTGTCACTTGTGAGTTACAGACTGAGGTTTGTCTGTTCGTGTGAATGTACTGTCTCCAACTAATTTACTATCTGTAATACTTCTTTAACATTAGTGACTGAGGATGGAAGTGGCAGTTTCTGTATAGGCTATGTGTTAAAGGTTTATTTTTTGTTTGGTTTCCTTTAGCAGCTCTTCCTGTCATGTCTTGTCCTGTCATGTCATGACCACTACAACTATACTATGATAGATTATGTAATCTCATCTGTTCGATCACACCTTCTATTTCCCTTCTTGTTTATTGGTGAGGTGTCAAATTAGCAGAATTCCAGTTTGTATGCATATGAATGCATCATATCTATAACAGATTTTTGCCTTCTGAATATACAGAATCTGTAGGCAGATAAAATATATATTGCGTACTGCTTTCAGTTTGTAGTAGTCCTACATTTGTAGTCTCCGGCCACCCAAAGCACTGTACAGCTTTGCCTCACATTCACTAATTCACAAACACATGCATACACTGATGGTGAAGTCAGCCATGCAAGGCTCCGTCCAACCACCAAGAGCAGTTAGGGTTAGGTGTCTTGCTCACGGGCACTTTGGCACTTGGCCAGGAGGGGAGCAACCAGCAACTTCTCAATCCTTAAACGTAGTCCTACATTTGTAATCTGAGTAGTAGGTCTAACTGACCAATTGTGTCTGTCTGGAAAGAGAAAGAGTTTTATAAAGCGCATCCGCTGATATATCCGCTGGCTACATTGGAACCTTTGCAATATGCCAAAACTATTGGACTTTGAGGCTTAATCTCCATCAGACAAAGTCGCTGATGGGTTACGAGATTGATGAATGCGGTTTGTCTTCCTCATCCATTAAACATTGTCCCTAACCCAGTAATCTACAAGAGATTTGGCATAACCCTCCAATTACCCACAGTAATGGTGATACTAAATCAACAAGCAGCCTCCCAAGGACACCATGGGCATTCTTTATAGTATGTCCAAGCAGTGCATAAGTTTCTGGAGTGGTCAAGTTAATGGACTCAGAGTGGAGGATAATCTGCGGAGCTCCTATTGTGTATCTTCAACCGCAGGATTCACTCTATTCTCAGGTAAACTGATCTCTCTCTCTCTCTTTCTCTCTCTCTCTCTCTCTCTCTCTCTCTCTCTCTCTCTCTCTGACTCATTTTTACAGTATTAGGCTTAGACTGGTGGCCATGTCACTCAAGCAAGTGTGGCTAATAACACTACAATGTATGAAAAAAAGAATTGAGCCTCTTAGTTATAGAGGCTAAACCATATCTGCAGATGTAACTGCAATACTGGAGTTTATTATACCCGAAGGCCCTTATAGTGGTTTCAGGAATGGAGATGCTCCCAAATGTTAGAGGAAAGGTTATAGTTTCGATACCTGAAATGGCCCTTCATACAGTAAATATATATTTGATCAAGATTATTCACCTCTAACTGCTCCTTAACACTTAAAGGTGATCCTTACAAAATGTTAAACATTAACATAGTAGCAAACAACAATTTTCTATGTAAAGATGGTGGATTAAGTATGTTTTGAGTAGAGAATGACATCACACTCTTTGTGGGTCCGACCACTCATGCATTTTAATCCTCCTGCTGCCCTTCGGCTCAAACTTACCCAACGCACTACCTTGTTGAGCCAGCAGAAGGCGCCAACCACCTCGGCCATATGACATGCCACGGTTGGCACCATCTGCTGGTGTACCAAGATAGTGCGTTTGAAACCCAAGGACAGCGGGAGGGTTAATGAATGTGTGTGTTTGGCCCTCATTTTGGTTTAAGATGCAGGGGTCATTATTTATAAAGGTTGCTACGCATAAAAAAGTTGCGTTAACTTATGTAAAATCTGTAAACGCATATTTTACCGCAAATGTCCGGATTTACAGAAGAATTTACAGAAAAATTTGATGCGTAAAAAGGTGTTCCACGCATCCTTTCATCCATGCTTAGAGCTTACGCAATGTTTTTCAGACACGCATATCAGCGACGCCCGATGGTGAGATCACGTAATAAAACCCCTTCCCAGATGGAACAGATGAATTGAAAGGCATCACCACAATCAACTTAATGTTCGTAATGTAGACTATACCTCTTGTATATATTATTAACTGTAACAACTGTAACAACAAATACAAAACACAAATACTAAGCCAAAATAATAATGAAATAGGCTACACCTGAATGTACAAAACCACCTGAATGAATACAAATGAATCTGATCTCTCAGATTAGCACGATAGCTATAAATAGTGTTCATTGTGACTTGTGTGGGTTAATGTGAATTTACGGCTGCTCTGGCATTGCTTAAAGATTTGGCCCACAGACGATTAAGACGTGAACGCGTGTTCATGGACCAAGAGGATTTCCTACCTCATAATGATGACGATTAAGATTACCAAGACACATTCTCTTGAATATCTGTAATGAATTGGGCCCAGCTTTAGAACAACCCACCTGGCGCAGGTCCATCCCTGTACTGACCACTCTGGGGTTCCTTTCAACTGGGATGTTTCAATGCGAACTAGATGATAGGTCGGGAATATCCCATACATAAGCGCTATTATGCCAGCCGTGTGGAAATCCTTAATCAAAATGACCCCACCTTATTTAAGGTTTCCATATACTGTACATGAGCATGCCAACATCAAAATGCAATTTGCAGCAATGTCCAGTTTCCCAAATGTAATCGGAGCAATTGATTTCATGTTGCGATAAAAGCACCAAATGAGAACGAGTTTGCGTTTGTCAATCGCAAACATTACCATCAATAAACGTATAATTCATTTGCACTGCTGACATGATTATAACAAATGTAGTGGCCCGATAGCATGGCTCAACTCACGACTCATTTATTTGGAGGCACATTGTAAACAATTGCTGTGCCGTTTATGAACAGGCCAGACAAATATACTTTTTCCACAAGTTCTTTTAATACCTTGAACTTCTCTTGTTAACACACTCTGAAAACTTAAGTCTTTCTTGATGTAGACGTCTCCATGTTCTCCTCATTGATAGGCCGACAAAGGCTCCTTTTGACAATTTACATATTCATGTGATATTTAGCATTGACCATTTATGGATAATTTTGGGATGACACTGGAAGGAGTTAGACGCTCATGCACGCATGCACATCTCAACGCAGGTCGGTATTTATAATGAGACGATTGCGTACATCAGTTTTATAAATCGGAAATGTTTTTTGTGTACGCAGATTCTGAGGTTTTGGCATATGCAATGTATTAGGATGAAATTGACAAGTTTTATAAATGAGGTCATTCTCAACCTGTATCTTCCCTATGATTTATCTTATTATTTTCTGTTTAAAAACATGTTTTTTATGTGGTGTTTTGATATTAAGCACAACAAAGTTCTTAAGTAGGTACTTAAAGTGGTTATATGATTTTCTGCCACTTGATGCCAGACTAAACAGACCAGGGGCCTCATTGATAAAACTCTAAAGCCGTAAGGTCAGACAGAAAAATAGACAAAAGCCCAAATCTCTATGGTCCCAGGCCATAGCCCACTCTGGACGCTAATGTGTTACGCACACAGACACAAAGTGCACCATGATTTATATAATACATGTGGATAAAGCCTCATTCTACATACACATTGTATTGCATATTGAGAAGTGTAAAAACATTTGAAGTTGTTATTGAAAGTAACGTCTGACGTTAATCTAAAACGTAAATGCCTTACATTTTTGAAATCCAATCTGTTCCCCTTGGCCTGTGGGCCGGGCAGAAGTCCCACAGAGGGGGGTATTTTATGGGGTATGAAGTTGCTGCCTGGTGGCATATGAGCATGATGCATGGCTGTCACTGTAAGCGGCCACAGGAGGAAAGGGGGAAATTGAATTGATGTTCCCATTAACGTACCATGTCACTGAGCATCAGGACTCAGGATGTGACAAGACTTATATCTTGGTGTGTGTGGATGTGTGTGGATGTGTGTGTGTGTGTGTGTGTGTGTGTGTGTGTGTGTGTGTGTGTGTGTGTATTTATGTACTGTATGTGCACACACACTGGCAGGTTCACGCTCACATGCATGTGTGGTGTTCTGACACACTAACTTGACTAACAAACAAATGTCATTTAGGTACAGTACACACTATACCATTGGACTCTGGCCAGCACAACGTCCACACAGGTGCAGCTGTGTTGATGCTGGGTGCCAGTTAGGTCACACTGCGCCCCACAACCATTGCCTTGCTCTTACATCTTGTAATAATGATTGATTAATGGTCCACTTGACACACAGATACTGAAGAGCCTTGTCTAAAAGGCTAATCCCAATATATCATCATGTGTCATGTTTCTAATGTTTTCCTGTTTTTAATTTGTATCTGACGGTTGACTTTCCTAGTTAGTGATGGCCTCTGTATGGACATTGAACTACAATGATTGACTGTTATAGCATCTATGCCGTATTAATTTGTTCTGTATACACGTGAAACATGGATGAAATGTTGCATTTGGTTCCTGAACCAAACTAATCCTACAGTATAGGATGCTGTTTTCTGTGTTCCCTGGTAATTTGTTTCCACATTGATTTGCACTATGATAGAGTTGAGATATAGTACTATAGAAAACAATAATGATTTTAAAAAATAAATTCTGTTCAGCAAATACTGCATCCCAATTGAATATTTTATCCCGAACATAAACTCGTGGACTTAAAGCTTTTGGGTTTTTGCTAAGTTCAGAGTCATCTTAAGACTGTAATTAAGGACTATGCAAAGCCAGTTCCCATTACGGTAAAGCCCACATCTTCTAGCACTCAAGAAAGCGGAAGAGGGGACAAAGTGATAGGGGGTTACGTAATGTCTAATGCTCTCTGCCTTCGTGTGGTGACCCCTGGCAGATGGTGTATTGCTAGGCAGTCAAGGGCAGATGGACAGTAGAAAGAGCAGAGCACAAGGAGGGGAAACACAGTAGGAATCAGGGGCATAAAGCACCTGAAAGAGGGGGTGAGAAAGGGACAAGGAACAACTGTTGTAACGTGCTTTAGTGCATAGAGGCCATGTTTAGAGCAAAACACAGACACACGTGCGCACACACACACACACACAGGTACTGTATACACACAGCACACAAGGAATCACAAATCCCGAGCCACCCACATTAAAAGAAGCTGTGTGAATCCCAGCCTGTCACACAACACTCAAAAAGGAATGTCACGTTACTGTTAGTGTACAGTACCTCACATCTATTGCTTGTGTGTGTGTGTGTTTATAAAACAGAAAGGAACACATTTTTCCATTGCATTTTTTCACTGGCGTCTGTCTTATCTCACGCGGTGTGTGTCCCCTATTCACATTCCCCGCGCCCTGACCTGCTGCTCTCGCTCTGCCACAGGAACAATGCGTTGTTTCCATTCCAGCGGGGTGGTCCGTCTGTCATTGTGCACCAGGCGCTTTGTGCCCAAGCCATTATGGCATTCCTGTCTCGATGCTGTGCAGGACATCAGCTGTTTATTATGTGCTGTGTCAATGCGGCATGCTGTTTCTGCCGTTCAGGCTAGGGTTAGCATAGCTCCATCGCCGCGCTGTTTACCTGATGAAGGTGAGATAGTGCACGCTACTTGTGCACAGTTCAGTTAAATGGGTAATGATGAATTAGCTGCCGTTGGCCTGGAGCGCGGCAGAATACGGGATGATCTGTGCTGAAATAGCCCAGTCCGCCCATGCATTATTTTACTGTTTCACAGCAAAGAGAAACTGTCACATGCTATCACAGATTAACATTAACATAGCTACAGTAGCATGCCACTCAGAGAGATGCTGCACCCATAAAAGGAAGTCAGTAATGACTTGCTGATTTGTGAAATATTTAGGTCCAAGTATATTGAAATGAGCAATACAATGCTTTAGCTGCAAATAATCATGTTTAAAACAATCAGCTACCACACCAGCGTTGCCACATGCTTAGAATCATTATCCTCACAGATAGAATGACCTAGAATACCACAATAAAAATAAATAGTCATTATTTCACCAAGATGAAACGACACAAAGATGCAAATGCAAAAGAAGAAAAATAAACAAAAGCGAACCTTGAATGGAAGCTGAAATACGTGAGGTCAGACAGAAAAATATACAAAAGCCCAAATCTCTATGGTCTCAACATTAGCCAAATGCTTTAGTTACAGACAACAAAGCTTGAGAGTGTACTGTAGTGCGTGTCTTACTGGCTTAAGGAAACCTCCCCATCACTCAGGATGTACAAGGTCTAAGAGACACACACAGCTCCAATGAAACCGTATGTTCCTGATGAATGGGTGTTCCCTGTCCCTATATCCTGCAGAGAGACACCGCAGGCTTTGATCTGCAAGTGTAGCAGCCAGCCAAGCCCCGGCAAGTTGCAGCCATGAATATGCATCTAGTGCAACAGACGGCGCTCCCACTGTATCAACATGTGCCGGAGTTCTGTTAATATTGAATGTGACACGCTTATCAATCGCAATGTAGAGGCCAACTACTGGAAAGGAGTTGGAATGGAGATGCCCACTGCTATATATGGAGCGCCCTGCTTGTAGAGGGGGGTGTAAACGCTGAGCATGGCTCTTGGGTTCCGGCTGGTAGAAAGCAACTGCTTTATAATTACGGGTTCAAGATTCACTCCTCCATAATGTTACAGCGGCCGCAAAACCACTAGTTCTGCCCAAACTCACTGCTTGTGTTTTGCGACAGCTGAACTGCACAAAAGTGGATGTGGCCTTCTGGGGAGGGGTAGGGAATGGTGCGAGCCTGTAAGTGCTCTGTTCTGGCGGATGAGTAGAGGGGAGTGCCAGCACTCAGCACCCACTGTTTCAAACCAAAACAACGTTCTTACAATGCTGTTTTCAACCAACGAGGGGGATTCCTGACACAAGTCGGCAAGTGTCTCTTAGTGTTAGATAGTAGCCACAGAAACCACACAATCCCATCCATGGACTCCAAGGAGGACTGCTAACCCCTCCGCCTTACCTTCTCCTGGTACTGACGTCTGGACGAGTCCAGGGACTGGATGAGTGCGGTTGCGTGGCCGATGAACATGGCGTAACAGGTGGCTCCCACGATCATGCTGAGCATGGTCAGCCAGATATCCGACATGCTCTCTGGGGCTTGTCGTCCGTAGCCAATACACAGCATGTGGCTCATGGCCTTGAAGAGTGCAAAGGAATACAGCTCACTCCACGAGTCGTTCTGAAGGGAGAAGCGGAGGGAAGGTTAGACACTGAAGCAAGACACACAG
>JAODUG010003764.1:22334-43310 GCA_027564795.1 Aphredoderus sayanus
ACAGTGGAATGGGAAGATATAATGGGGAGAGAGGGGAACAGAGATATC
The DNA here is from genome assembly GCA_027564795.1 of Aphredoderus sayanus. Taxonomy (NCBI): domain Eukaryota; kingdom Metazoa; phylum Chordata; class Actinopteri; order Percopsiformes; family Aphredoderidae; genus Aphredoderus; species Aphredoderus sayanus. The sequence continues at coordinate 22,383 of JAODUG010003764.1, forward strand.
TAGTACGCTAAACATCTAGCAAGCTACGATGAATTTGACCCAAAGGGAAGTGTTTCTCCATAGGCCTTCTGAGTGTCGCGGGCTTAATGGAGAGCCCAGTCATCCATACTCAGGACCCCAGTCTCATCTGGGCTGAGCGGTATGAAAAGATGAAAACTGGAAGGTAATTTAAGAGACGGTACATCTGCCTTCTCCAAGCTTGCCTCTGATTGGTCGCCACTAATGCTCAATTGATAGGCTCATTAGGACATTCTCGCATGAAAACCCTCCCTCGCTCAGTGTTCTCTCATCTGCTGTGGTCTCCTCAACCCCCTTCCCCCCCGCCACTCCCCCCAAACAGCTGTTAATCTATATGGGTGTGTGTTTTCCGTGTCTGTGTCTGTGTGCGCATGTCTGTCTGCCCCTCTCTCGGCCGAGTTGGCTCTTCAATCGCTGATTGACTGCTTCAGGTTGGACCCTTATCTGCTTTGTATTTTGCCTGCCGCCATTTGCATTTCATTTGAGATTCAAATGCACTAGGTTTTTGGATTGGGTGCAAGAGGACATGCAAGGAGCCGCGGTCACATTGTGTGTGATGTGACACAGGCAAGGTGATGGGACATAATGAGGGCATATACAGGTTGGCCATATGCGGAATTGGATACTAAGAACTAAGATATGGAGATGCCCAGCCCATAACTGCAAGGTAACTAGGGAGTGCAACCATCAGTGGTGTCCACAGTCGAACTCAGTAGCTGTGGGAGGGCTCCTGTTTTTAGCACATGCTAGATCTAGTAGACTAAGTTCCATTGTGGTGCCTATTGTGATTTGTTAAGTGATTGCAATTAGGTCATTTAGTGGACACTTTTACCCTAAGTGACTTGTGTGTACAGTAACAAGTATTAAGGAGCACATAGAGGTTAGGCATCTCACTCAGACAGAAGCGTGTCAGGGATGGAACTCACAAGTTGCTCGGTAATACTGGAAAACATTACCTATGACTCATCCCAGACAACCGGCTGTACCCACAGCCGAAGCATAAACCTCAGCTGTAATTCCAGATGTATTTTATATAGCCTTGTCTTATCCCCATAACTCCATCCGCCATAAATATTTAGGCCAATAAAGCACGCACAGTAAATCTATCCCTCCACGATGTAATGGCAACCATTCTAAACTCTATCTGGTGGTACCGTCGAGCTGTCCACCCCTGTGCCCAGTGCCAGCGCCTTGGGCAGTTAACAGAGGCACAGTTTAATCTCAGCAGTCTCACTGAAGCATGTAGGCCACATCGCTTAGCTTGCTAGCAGATAAACATCTGTAGCAGCAGGCCCTATTACAGAGCTATGAGTATAAATGCATACAGTAGGCCTACTCGCCACCTGAAGGCATTGTCACGGCACAGATTAGTGTGTCTCAAATGGAGGTACGTGTACCTCTAGGGGTACTTAAAGGTACTACATGGGATACATTACAATTTTGTAAAGAATTATAATAGCCAATATATGGTCTACTTGAATTAATGCTTAACATCCAATGCTCCAATTATATGATTAAATGCTTAATTTATGTTTTTTTTCTCTTTACCTCTAGTAAAGGGTATGTAACTGAAAGGGGGTACATAAGCTAAAGAAGTTTGACTGTCACTGGGTGTGCCACTGACAATGCATCCTCTGTATCAAGCCACATGCTAAACGAAGGTAGTCTTACCATATAACCAATATCTGAGTCACCTCTCTCTCTCTCTCGGCACACACACTGGCACAGCGGCACACACACAGACACACACACACACACACACACACACACACACACTGCCTTCAGAAGGAGCAATACAGCACAAGAGAGTATGAAATATTCTGCTGGTCCATAAACCACCTGCCTCCATCTGAAGAACAGATATAACCAGGCATGTAACAAAAAGACTTGGGGAAGGCAGCTACTAAGTGTATGTGGTTGTATTCCTGTTTTCTGTGTCCGTGTGTATTTCCATCTCATTCAGCCTGGGTCTCTGAATGCACTGACATATCTGCACGGTTGTGTGAGTGTGCTTGTGCGTGCCCAGCGACATGGAAAAGGCATTCTGGGATCAGAGGAGTGGTATTGAGCTGGGCGACAAAACTCTCTCTCCAATTCCCATAGCAATAATGTTTGTATAAAAAATGTGTGGGTACAGCTTGAATGGAGCTAGAATGAGTAGAATGTGTATGCATGTATCAACAGCAGTACCAATTTAAGTTAGGGTTACAGTGAGTGTTCTACCTCTGTAGTTCCCCATATGTTCCACTCTAATCTCTAAATCAGATGATTTCACTGATTAGAGGGTTTCACACCCTCAACCAGAGAGGGTGGATCTAATCAGAGAAATGAGCTCACCTCTGCATAGTCGAGGGCCTTGATGGCAGATGGTACAGTAGAAACCCACTAGTCTAAGTAATGGATACTATAATCTGTTGTGTGAATAATAACACCCTTATGTATTTGTAGAGGCGGTTTCCAGGACAAGATTTAAATTAAGGTAGGAGTATGCTAATTATTTTATATTGCGCAGCTTCTTAATATTAATGATTCCTGGTGTAGTATTACATATCAACACAGAGGATTTGTTTATTTTTAAGACTGGAGAAATCTAATTACACCTCATATTTATTCTGTTTCACAAAAGAGCATCAGTGGTTGTTAATTGTACATAATCTGTTTATAGAGCAATGCTCTTGTGTGGGTTGCTTAAAATGCATGATGGAATAATTATATATTCCCTTCTGTGCTTTCAAGGTTCATGAGTCCGCCATAGGCTTATATAGATGGCTTTGCTCAGTGGCTCCGTGATAACTGAGAAGCAAGGGTTATTGACTGTGCCATCTTGGCAGTTGGTTCTGCTACCTCGTGCACAGTATGTCCACAAGGCTGAAGATAATCAAACTGTCTATATCCAACATTAATAGAAAGAATTAATTGGTACATTGTTATAGTGGTATAAATTGTATATTACAAATGTACAACATATTTGAGACAAGCACTGAATAAAATGCTAAGTAGTGAAAACTGAAGTTGGTTATTTCGGTGTACCAGTCACTACCAGTCACCAGAGCACACAACTGTTTCAAGTCAAAGTTACCCCACCAAACTGAAACGCACTGTGGATTTAGATGTAGGCATGTGTACTATTTACACTTGGCATGGAAGTGTGCATTTTGTCCGTGTGAGCTGGGTTGCCCCTTGGCTCCCGTTTATCCTTGTTGTGGTCTGTTTGTTTCTCCACTATAAATCCACTAAGGATGCATACTCTATGCTTGGCTTCTTCCTCAGTTATATTTATAGGACCGTGTTTACAGAGTACAACTGGCAGGGTATTCATGGTTTATTGTGACATTTGTGAAGTGTGTGGCTTGTTTCATGCTACAGTATTGCTACATTAACATTTCTTGTTTCCAGTGGTGTCAGTGACCAAACTTAAGAACATTTGATAGCTTAGTGTAGTGTACATAGTAAAAAAATAAACAAAGAAAAAATAAAATGTGATAACACAAATGTCATTCATAATGAATTATGAATTGCCTTTTGGTATAATAGAAAAATGACAAGTCAAATGTTGTGGTATAAAAATGTGCTGGGGTGTTTTACTTTAAAGGGTATGTGCTGTAGTGGTGCCTTGTTCTGTTATTTGTGTGCTCGTAATGAAAACCCTGAATATGCTTATCAATGATGCACATTGATAAGTATAAGCATGGACTTGGAGCTGCTTGTTTTCCAAATACAGTTATTTTATTCACTATTTCACCTTAAAATGGTGCTCTCTTCCCCACATAACAATGTACTGTACACCGACACACATCTTAATGTCCATTACAGTCATGTATATTGACAGGCCTGCCTGCCAGTTACATTCAGTTTCAGTATTTACATAAAGGAATTTTAATATTTTTTAAATTAATGGAATTCCCCACATTTCATACTTTATACATATTTATTTATGTGAGGATGAGCACAAATATTATGCCAACACAGCCAATGAGTCATAATGATACATGAATCATTATTACAGCAACTCCTCTTGTATTCCCTCATGCAGGATGGTTCCCTGCAGTGAGACTGAAATTACACATAATCAGAGAGAGAGATAGAGAGAGAGATAGAGAGAGAGAGAGAGAGAGAGAGAGAGAGAGAGAGAGAGAGAGAGAGAGAGAGAGAGAGATACTGGAAACAAATGTGAAACAAGAAGAACACAGGCTTATTTCTATGTACTGACAGTCAAGAATAGCTGAGATGATACCACCTGTGACTCTTTGAAGACTATGATCTGATCTTATCGAAACCACTCAGTAGATTGCAGGAGTCTTGTCTAATGGTGTAATTAATAACCCCCCCCCCCCCTTCCCCTTGCCCCACCCATCCCCACAGCCTCTCACATATTGTATATGGTATATCAGTCACAGAGATAAGCTAGAGCTCTTATGGTACTGCTGTATCTTTTAGTTTGTTCCTCTTACTATCTTAGCACTGACCTGGCTCCATAACACCTGAAGCCCCGCCCACTTTTTACAGTGTTTCAATTCGATTCAAGCATTGCCTGAAAATGCAGTTTCCCCCCTTCTCCCAAGGGATCCTGACTTGATAATGTCAACGTGGTGTAATTTGTGTTAGCAAGCCTGCCTTTTTTTAGTACATCATGTGTTAACTTGTTTTTTGTTTTTTTTTGCCACTGTGTCTATCAGGTCTGGTGCCTGGGCAATGATGCTGAAAGCAGGGCTCACCAGGGCTGCCTAAATGTCTAGTTCATGCAGAAAGTGAGTCAGTGTAGGCAGCTCCTTGAAGGAATGTCTCTAGTGGCCGAGGGAAGGGATCATTTAACGCTGCGTTTCTCGTTTGAAACCCCTTCCAGGGAGCAGCGCTGACCTTGATTACTCTGAGATGGCAGCAGTGCACAATGCCACACTGCCACGCCCGCCACGGGACTAGAATGTTCTCTGGCATCCTGACATCACTCTCAGAGGACGGCATAAGGCCATGCAACATGCATCAGTCTCGGGCATCAAAGAGTATAGTTTGCAACAGTTAACACAGCACTGCACGTCCATGAAGAGGATATTTTTTAAGATAAAGTTGTACATTAGCGGTTTCAAAGAGATTCGATTCTCAGACAGTAATAATTCCATTAGTCAATATTTTTTCTCCATTATTCGTCTGTTTTCATCCGATGTAAACATTAGCTGTTGCAATTACCACATGGTGATAGTCTTCTCTGAAACAGCAATGTATATATTAGCATGGTAGCGCACTAAGTCTGTCAGATCCCTGACATTTTCTGGTTCTGAATCAAATCCTGTGACATACATTGTGAGCTGGCAGACAGCTCACAATGCAGACTGGGATCTGGGAGTGGAGAGGTGTGTGTGTGTGTGTGTGTGTGTGTGTGTGTGTGTGTGTGTGTGTGTTTGCGTGTGTGCGTGTGTGCGTGCATGTGCTTGTGTGTGTGTTTGGGTATGGATGTGTGAAACAGAGGGAATGGTGAAAAGCAGAAAGAGAGAGAGAAAAGGAAGCGACAGAACGAGACTTAAACACAGCGCTAGAGAAGCAGTGGCCTAGCGATGTCCCCCAGAGTCATTGGGTGTGAGATCCATCTGTTCCTGGAGCTCCAACAAACACACACAATCACATATTCCCCACAACCCTTCCCCCCCCACTCCCCCCACCCCTTCCCACACACACACACACACACACACACACACACACGCTCACATAGCACAATCTACCCAGGATGTCAGTAGAACAAGCTTTAACGCACATGCCAGCAGAAGTGGTCTTCTAATCCAGTTAAAATGCGTAAAGGTGCACTGTGCAACTTCTCTGATTTAACTAGATTTAATCAGATGTGAGAAGGTGTCCTGACCAATCAGAGGCACAGAGTTCCAGAATACCTCTTGTATCCAAGCACATAAAGTTATTTCGGTGTAGGTCTTTACTAACTTCATATAAACACCTCAGTTTACAAACTACCATCAAGCAATCAAGAGATTTAACGTCACACAGCGGCAGGAGGAATCATGATTAATCATAGATGGATGTTTGTGGGCTCATCTCCCCTGGCTATGCTCTACCTTCAGCCTTGTCTGTCACCAGCCTCCAGCTGTTATCTGTGGGGTGACTGATGACACAGACAGACAGGCCTCATTCCAGAATGACACAAATCCATTTCAGAAGGAACCACTAGTTACATGCTAGCTCTGAACATTAAAATACAAGAACTTGTGTTAAATAATGAAAACATTCAGTGTCTAGAGACACAAGAGACATAGTAAAATGCACACACACAAGCACACAACATGTTTACAGTTGCTAGTGAAACCCCTTAACTCCAGATTCCTGAAAGAAACGGAATGGCTCAAGAGCAAATCATTTGATGTGGGACTGTTTTCATTATATGCTCATCCGCACTCAAGCTTTCTCTATTTCAGCAGTGACATCTAAGGGTGTCCACTACTCCACCCCACACCCCTGGCCCCTCGGTGTAATTGACCAATTGAAATGTCTTCTGTATGATAGCCTATCTACATCACCGATGTGAACACAGCAGTGAATGTAGTGAAATGGTTTCATCATCATGTAGAATCTGTGTTTGTCCTGCATGAAAAACCATTTTGTGGGCAACCAAACTGATTCTATGGGCCACAAAAGACAAATCAGGAAATCATGAAAAACACTGCTTGTTTTAACATACAGAACTACTGTATGCTGAATGTGTCCATGTATTAGACATATTTCAAACACATGATTTATGCACAATGTATTGGGAAATATCATCCTGCCAGTACTGTACGCACAAACTCATTCTGTACACCTACAAGCAGGCTGCATGCTCTTGGCAAATTGTCTCTCTCCACAACAGAACGGTATTCATCACAATTCCTAATTATAATCTAATTTATCACTTGAGTAATAACCTAATACAAATCAAACAAATTATTGTTTCGTGTTCAGTTCATAAGAAAACCAACATTTTGCTCTTCATGACGAGCATCCTGGGAATTAGGTTTCTAGTTTTATGCAAATACTTGAGGCAATACTCTATGCTGAGAGTTGCCACAAGCAAGCAACGAGATTGTAACTCCTTAGTGTGACACAAAGTTTTACTTACCACCATCTTGTTGAGAGATACCCAGCAGTCAGAGGGGAAGTCCTGCAGCATGGGAACCAGGAACTGCAGACAGCCGTCCCAGTGGCACAGCAACAACATCATGCCGATCAGGTTAAAGATCCGCATCACAGCACTGGCCAAGTCATAGGTCATGTGGAATATCTATGAATGTAATACAAAAAAAGCAGAACAGGCTAAAGATAATTGTTGTTAGGGAAGGGGGAACCATATGGGATTTACAGTAGCCAGATAATGTAAGCAGACATAGATGAGTAATGAAATGTACCGTTTTTTTAATCAACAAAAGTATTGTTTTCTCATTCCTTTAAGTGCATTTTCAATTGACTGAACACAAAATCACAAAGTAAGAGTTTTACCACAGTTAATCAGTGTATTGATGTGGGAAATAAAAATACCTTTCATATGAAATGATTCCTTTACACTCAAATAACTCACAAGACTTTTGATTTGTTTGTCTTCTCATATGTTTAGATATGTTTTACTATCATTTAATCAAACAGCTTTTATTTGATAATCACTTAAATATTTGGTAAACGTATGTATTTTACATTAACCTGGTTTGTAAGGTTTATTCGAACTATATAATGAAAATGTATGTTTGTAAAGTATAAACAACTGCATTGTCATCCATGATACATAAAGATAACCATTAAAGTTACAGTCATTTATTTTACAGTGCAAGCCACAACTCAACACTTTCAATTCAACATGGAGAATATGTATATAGGGTTTGTGACCAAGGAGCCCATAGAAGCATATAGGAGTGGGCTTGGTCCCCACCAAAGAGGGGTTTCATTTCTTTTTGTTACAGTTACTGTACTACAATACAGTACTGTAGCCTGGGAACCAAACAAATCTGAGAGCTCATGTTTAATTTGTTCTGGCTAAACCCCTTCAGATAAACCATCTCATTTTGAAGGAGGCCTAAACACAAATATACAAACATTCAACACATAATGAAAAACAACACAAATACACTCACACATGTAGACCAAACCTCTGACAGGCCTAACCACTGTACTCTATCAAAAATGAACTGAGAGATTCCAAACTACAATACAGTAATACACATTTGTGAATGTGTCTGGCAACGTCAGGCTACAGTAATGCCTAAAGTTACAGTAAACCAGTGTAAGAATCAGGACTGCAGCATATTACAACACTTTCAACACTACACTACAAAGGCCATTTTGAAACATGTATCTTGTATTGTTTGCTGTTTGGTTAAATGGTTGTTTCAAAAATTAAATTGAGCATGTAAAACTGTATTGTGTATGGGTAACTAAATCAATGTTATCGTGGTTTTTCAAAAACATTTTGCGTGTTTGTGTTTTGAGAAATATATACTAACACAAGGAATACAATAAGGTTTTGAATGTAAGACTTGCTGTGTAAGTGTGATCAGTTTTGTATTTTGCCTTAAGAGTTTAGAAAATTGATCACATATTTATGAAGTACCAAAACTGTATATTTACTGTATTGATTTGGATGTGCACGCATGCTGTTATTATTCAACTTATTACAGCCTCATGAGGCAGTAATAGGTCGAATAATAACAGCATGTTTATATGGGAAAGATAGCTCCATAAAAGTATTAATTGCCTTAGCAGAGCTTCTCTCTGGTAATAAGCCCATAGAAGGTGGCACATAACAGAAAACAGCTCTTGCTCTGGCTGTCATGGCCAGTTGCCAGACCTTGTCAAGACTCGGTGTGCGTGTGTGTGCGTGCGTGTGTGTGTGCGTGTGTGTGTGCGTGCGTGCGTGCGTGCGTGTGTGTGCGTGCGTGTGTGTGTGTGTGTGTGTGTGCGTGTGTGTGCATGTGTGTGTGCGTGTGTGTGTGTGTGTGTGTGTGTGTGTGCGTGTGTTGCAGGTTTAATTGTCTGTCTGAAAGGCCCAGTTTTGCTGGGTCAATTTAATACTTACTTAATTAATAAACAAAATATATTCCCCACCTGAGACAGGCTATTGTTTTACATGGAAACAGACCAGGCTATGTATATGTTAGTACATGAGGGTGTGTGCTTGTGTCTGTCCCTCGTGACATCTTCCATCATCTGTGTCACACACAGCTAACGTGCAAACAAACAACTATCGCATACACCTCACACACTCATTTCACTAATTAACAAGAAGACAACGTCAAACAGAGCAGGGCAGCTGGTGGCTGTGAACGAACACCTGCAGTATGTCGACCCCAGTTCCTGTCTTTGTCAAGTCAGTGCTTGCGTTATAAAGCCTGTGGCAGTACGACGCTAAACCATAAACTATTGTTAAAAATCCAGTATAGCCTCAGGTCACTTTGGCGGGAGAGGAGGTAACAAGCTGTGTGGCCCTGCCCTGTGATTAGGAAGTGTTCCCATCAAGATTAATGAGCCTCTAGAACTAATGTTCCCCCTGACAACGGGTCGACACCCAGGCATGTGTCACTGTCACAACCACAATCTGGGTCACACTACTGCGACCAGAATAAAGTTGATGATCTCAGGTGCAAATTCAATTTCAATATAATATATACAGTATATATACAGTATATATCAATTAAGTGAGTGTGGATATTAGACAATTCACATTAACTTCAGTGTTCCATCGCTGTACAGCTCTATATTAGACAGCATGTTTTATTGTAGGCTAATAGATTTTGGGATGGTCTGATCCTGGCAAAGATGTAATGCTGACTAAAATAGCATTGCACGCATGATTGCTAAAAGGTGCCAGGTAATGAAATGCATGATTACAGAGTCCATGGCTAAACTGAATAATGCTTTAAAGCTTAGCTAGACAAATATAACTGAGAATGTGTGCCACATTGACTCTTGTCAAACAGGTCTGGAGTAATAACAGTGCCCATTACAGCCACACATTCAATCTATTTTATTTCTGTGGTCAGAGTGATTCTGCCTGCAGGTATATGTTTTGATGTATGTTATAATGTGTAGTGTGTGTCGTTGTAATCTGAATATACAGTATGTGACAGTATAAGTATATGATTAGCTGTCAACCACTTGTATGTGTACAGTATGTGTTTACAGCAGCATGCATGTTGTTAGAGATAATAACTTTGAATATATAGACTTTGGTGCAGATCCCACATAAATTATGTTCATAATGGCAAACTAGGCCTTTGGGTCCTTTTTCTGAACTCTATAGGTCAAACTGGTGTGACCTTTTCTTAATTTTATTTTTTATTTTAACACCATGAGGGCAGACAAATTGACCAGAAGTCAGCCTAATGACTTTAGAATCCAATATTTCATTACTAACATCAGAGAAAATGGTGGCAGCCATACATTTAACTTCTCATAAGAGTAGGTGGAGTGGTCACTTAGCTGCTTTTCTGTCATAATGAGATTGTTGCCCAGGAGATAGATTGTTTTGTTGTTGTTAGATAAACAAGCAACATGACTCCACAATTACATAATGTTGGCAATGTAGTGTTTTTAAGACTGTACTCTATATACTGTAGTATCACACAAGACTGGGTGTATTGTAGAACATGAAGGACCATACTAAAGATCCACAGAGACACCAGAGGTATGGACATACAGCAGCCACTGCCTTTGAGAAAGTATTAGACTGCTATGTTCAGCTTTTACATTATTGCTCTTTCCACAGTGTGCATACATACATACATACATACATACATACATACATACATACATACATACATACCGGGATACCAGATGGGGTGGGGGTGGGGGGATACTGAGAGCCACCACAAATGGTCTGATTGAGAATGCCAGAGATAAACTGAGGATGGTTTTGGTCAGTGTAAGAGCATTCATTGATAAAACACCCTAAAGCTTCTTGAGCACTTCTCTCAATGTAGAGTAGGCTTAATGGGCGATTTAGAATGGCCTGTTCTTAACACCGCCGTATACTGTAAAATCGTGGTGAAATAAACACACAACCACAAAACATGTGCTCTACAAATTAGGAGGGATGTGTGATGGTTCAAACCATGCACAAATATTTTGTTTCAACACTGTTCTGTCCTTCTCTCATCCTCCATCTTTGTGTAGTATCATCAGTCTTTACAGTTTTCAAAACCTATTGACCCTAATTCTGAAAGGGACTGTGTTTGCGTCTGGAATTCACCATTTCAAAAACACTGTCTTTACAATCTCCAAGAGTGCATGCCCTTTCCCCCCATTCAGCCACACACAGTTTTGCATCTGAGCTGGGGACTACATGGGGGAGTATGTCCTAGATGTGCTACAACTCAAAGGGTGCATCTCTATGGGGCCACGGTAGCCCTACAGTACCTCCTCCCACTGGTGGATGTAGCGGATGAGCCTGGAGAGCCTCAGCAGCCGCAGAAGGCTGAGGATCTTGGTGAAGCGAACGATCCTCAGGGCCCTCGCGGTCTTGTACACCTCCGAGTCGATCCCCTTCTCCACTATGAGGAAGATGTAGTCCACAGGGATGGAGGAGACAAAGTCCACCAGGAACCAGCTCTTCAGATACTTCATCTTGATCTTCTTGGGGTCCAGGATGATCTCGGTGTTGTCCTCAAACACGATGCCCGTCCGGAAGTTGAGCACCAGGTCCATGAGGAAGAAGGTGTCCGACACCACGTTGAAGATAATCCAGGGCGTGGTGGTCTCGTCCTTGAAGAATGTGATGCCCACGGGGATGATGATGAGGTTGCCCACCATGAACATCAGCATGGTGAAGTCCCAGTAGAACCTGTTTGTTATGAAGCACGGTCAGGGGAAGTACATGGTGGAGCACAGAGAGAGGGAAGGAGAAATGTGAGGTCATACTGTATGGTTGTAAAAGCACGCTTGTGTGAGAAACATGGCCAAGTATACTGTACAGTACATTCAATAGCTAATCCAATAGCTTCTAAGTCTTAGAGGCTACTGGATGTGAATAGTTTATGTTTGGAAAGAGTCTAAGCCATCCAAGCCTCTCAGACAAACACACTGACTCACATATAATGTAGAAGACTATAAATGTGTGGGGAACACTGCATATTTGTGGGAATAGGCTAATTAACATTTCAAGTGGAGAAATCCTTATTGGACAAAAAATGACTTATTTATGTGGATACTTCAATCAGCATTAGTCTAAGGTACATTGTTCCGACAGTCTATCATCCTACAAGCTGTGTAGTGTCTAATACACTGTCAACTTTTAAGAACTAGGCACGGTCTGTGTCATCGTTTTAGAAAAAAAAGCAGATTTCAGAGGAACAAAAGTCTCAAACAGAGGGCATAGTTAGTAGGTGTGTCGCTGAGTCATGCCTAGACTGATGCCAGACCTATGTAACATATAACACCAGTTGTGAGTCAACGGTGTGGCAATACCCTTGGTACCTGAAAGTCACTATTGCATATATAACGAAGTATATGCTACATGGATTTCTGTGGTTCTAGTTACACATTTTAGCACAGTAGGAGCTGTCCATTGTGCTGAACCTGATGTTTGAACGAATGCATGAAGACAACTTTGTAAAGCTGAGATTTGATTGCGGAAAGAGCAGACTATGTATAAGGTCTATGTAAGGCCTACAGCAATATTAGCACGTAGCCTAATTATGGAGAAAACACTATCGGAGTACAAAAATCCAAATACGTTCTAAGACTACACAGTAAGACTATTTCATAAATAGTAGGAATTAATCTAGGCCTACATAAAAAGCATAATAACCTTATGAGCAGGTCGTAAAATAAAACAATGATCTAATCTATCGCTTCTGTGTGCTGTTTACAAAGTAGGCATACCCTAATAATCCTGTAAGGAAAACAGTTCAGGTTGACCTGCTGAGAAATTAGCCTACAAAAATTAACAAAATTATATGGACATACTGTAGTGTATACTTTACGACTAGATTATGACTTCATTAAAATTTCACTCCATTTTGCCCTTTAGTTCTTTTAAACAGCTTGAACAGTTTTTAACTTTTAGTATGCTTCACCAGAAGCGACGGTTTTACAAGAGGCCTATGACACCAAAATTAATTCGTCCAATACCTGAAGTCGCTGTATGGGTGGATTATCCAGTTACCCGCAGATTTTACGCGCTCTTGTTCTTTCTCCACAGCCTTTTGGCTGCCGAACATACGCAGAGAAAATTTGTTAACTCCTGGCTGAAGCATGGAGCTAAACTGTCGCTGCATGTACGTCCGATTGTCTGTCGGGTCGCCGTCTTCTGGAATAATCTGAGACCCATCTTCTGGTTTAAATGTGACAGAATTCCTAGTTTGTTGGCTCATAGTTCCATGGGCCACATTCGTGTCTTTGCTGTTGGGGGCATAAGAAAAGGAAACTCTTGAGTCCTTCTTCTCCGCTGCTGTCGTGGTGACCCCGGGAGCATCGACCCCCTGCCCCTGTGCCAAAGAGCTCATTGAGGTTACTGAGCCGTCCATACTTGCAGTGGAATCACATGCAGGTTGCTCTTCGCCGTCCTCAACTGCAACTATTCCACCTTGGTGCTTCTCCTGCTTAGAAATGAGAGAGGAGAGGCTTCCTGAACTGGTCGGGTCCCTTCTGCAATCTCCGTTTTTGTTGCATATCATACCGGTGGCTCCCTTGCTTATCACACTTGCCAATTTGGTCACTGTTGTCTCTAGGACGGTGTCTCCTCCACCCCTGTAGTCTGAGCCGCCTCCACCGCCAGCGGCATCTCTCTGGCATAACAGAGCCGAGGTTGTGGTGCCTCTGGAAATGAAAGGTGTGGACTCCTCGTTTTGCGTGAGCCAACGCTTGCTCTTCGGAGTTCTTACGCACAGTGTGCGCAGCTCCCCCTCCTGGCGGAGTTGATCTTCATCTTTATGTCTGATGTACCCACCCTCCAGTTAAGCTGGTTTCGCGGAGTAATCGAGGCTGTTGGAATTCAGACTCCGCTTGGCTATCCTCTCTGTCTCATCCATCTCAGACAAAAGCAGCCCGTTGCGCACCACGAACCTTGGAGAGTGTGCGAAGTTCAAAGCACCGCCAGCTTCCTGTTCCCCATTCATATCACTTTAGGATACAGCACCGACTGTCGTTGCTATGGCAGCAACCTGGCTGCTGTAAGTGTGTGTGTGTGTGTGTGTGTGTGTGTGTGTGTGTGTGTGTGTGTGTGTGTGTGTATGTATGTAGGCCTACTAGCAGTAGGCGAAGATACGTTTTTCTCCCTGGAATGTCATGGCCTCTCCTGCCGACACTAATTTTAATGTTTGTTCTGCAACAGCAACCTATAACATTTGAAATAAATGCCTATACTTTTTGGGAGTACAGCTGATGCGGGCCTAGGCCTCTACTGTACAGAATAAATCCGTAATCATTTTGATTTCAGTTGAAGTCAGTGTGCCTCAAACACTGATTTTTAACAATTTAGACGTGAATGAAACATTCAGCTATGTTGTAACGTTAACATTATTTGGCCCCCATCAGCCAAATTGCAGGCTTTGTTGTATTACTCGGTAACAGACCTTTATGTGAGCTTCTCTTCATCTTGGTTATGGCTCCACCGTGCGTCAGGATGATATTTCGAGCTCGTGAGGTGGGCCACGTAACCTAAAAAGGCATGTTTTTTACAAAAAAACATCGTTTTGTGATTATAGCGACGAAGTTAACCCTTTTGTTGCCCTTATAATATCTCTATCACCAAATGGCGCCACCTGATTGTATGGTTCTCTTTATTGTCATTGCTTTGTGTATTTATTTATTTCTTTATTAATTATTTCTTTATGTATTTCTTTGTATTTTCGTGCCTTTTATCCCTCCTGTTGTCCTCGGGTTTCAAACACACACCTTGTTGTGCCAGCAGTGCACATTTCTGTAAACGTGAGTGTAGGGCGGTCTAGTGGTCTGGGTGTTTGACCCAGCTGGAAGGTTGTGGGTTCAGGCCCCAGAGTTGCTGGATTACCTGCAAATATCCTTGGGCAAAATGTCTAACCCCAATTGCTCCCAGTGGTTAGATGCTCCTTACATGTCTTGCACCGCACACGGTGTGTGAATGTGAGACAATCACGCGAGTGGCCGGTAGGCTAGAAAAGCGCTATATAAATGCAGGCCATTTACATTTTAGTGTGTTGGGTCAGTTTGACCCAGAGGACAACAGGATTAAACGCCCGCGAGGCTAGTGCCAATGCACATAATACTTTGATTTCAGGGGCATGTTGGTGACTGTGTACACCTTACAGCCAGAGCGTGAGCAATATGCAGTAATGGCCAATGAGTGTGGGCTTTATCTCACAAACGGTTAACCCTCGTAATGTACTCTCGTTTTTGGCCACACGGCGGCGCCATCTGATTGTATGATTTATGTGTTTTTCAATTGGCATTTCTGAGTGTGTATATATTTCTTTATTAATTATTTCTTTATGTATTTATGTAGTTTTGTGCCCTTTACCCATCTTGTTGTCCTTGTGTTTCAAACACACCTTGTTGTGCCAGCAGTGCACATCATGTGTGTAAGATGTAGAATTAGGTTTAACACCTTCTATATGCCACAAAGAGATAGTGATTTGGGTCAGTTTGACCCAGAGGACATTACGAGGGTTAACAGGTGGGTGTGGGATTCATTTTGTAACCCAAGGAAAATTGCAGAAAGTAAAAAAAAAATAATAATAATCTTGTGCCAAATATCCTGATGCAAGTCAAAATAACTGCCGCTATTTTAACTAAACCATCATCTGTTAATTAACAAAGTATTGAAATAACACAAATAATTTTAAATTGTTTATTCAAGTTGTGCAAGTTAGTACAATTTATATGGTTAAATTACATTTAATTACTTGCAGAATATTGCACATCAGGGGTCTCAAACAACTGATCCTGGACCACATGCAACCATAGTCTACACAGCCTGTGATTTTATTTTTACATTATAGAAAAAAAAAATTTTGTCTTACATTTTCTATGGCCAAATTATTGAAAGAAAACTAAACATCCTTTGCAGAGCAGTTCAAATTAGTTAAGAGATTTGAATATGAAATGTCTTATATTCAAAAGGTTCTTCAGAGGACACTGAGGTCATTTGTAACAGTTGCCTATAGCAAACATTGAAGAAATATAGTAAAATAAAATCAATAAAAATTATTTGACATGTTTATATCCCCAAAAAAATAACGAAGTGGCTCTAAGTATTTTCAGTTTGACACCCTAGTTGAACTTAATTTTAGGTTGTTTCACATTCTTAAACTGAAAGTCTGAAAAGGTATACTTCAAGTCACAACATTCGAGGCTTTTAAATTGGCTAAGAAGAGCTAGACAAGTAATCAGATGTTCATTGCATATCAAAGTGTTCCTAATTGTCCAAGGGAAGCCATATTGGAGTTATATCTGCTTTTAGGTGAAACTTTCAAACTGCAGTTGATCAGAAGCAACATGATGCATTGCTTATACACTTAGGAAATATTAAAACACAAGAAGTTAATGTGGCATCAAATTAAATCATAATTAAAACTATGCTTTAAAATAATAAAAACTAGAAACTAGAAAACACCAACGCTCTTCTCACTATATTATCAGTGCCTATGTGCACTTCTTACAGCAGAAAGTAACAGTGGACAATGCATTTAATAGCAATGTAAAGCCTATTCTACATTTTAAATTAAAATTGCCAGCCAAAGAAAAGCAAACACCCAGAAGACTGGGGACATTGTTAAGGCAAAATATACAGAACAACTGCCCACAATGTTTTGTGCGATTCTGCCACACGGATATACATTAAAAGCATTTGGGTTATTGCTGGGGAAAAAATTGGCAGTGATTCTCTAGGATCATAAAGATACTCAGTGATAGGACCTTATAGCAGTTTGAGGATTGTGAAGGTGAGTTTAACACAAGCAAGCATCAACACTAACGGACAATAGCTACAATATAGCATCCCATATAGCATGTTAACAATGTTTTTAAGAACTACATACACTTGCAAAGCCAGCAATAGAAGTCATGCTAAATCTGTTCCTGGCTGCACAGAGAAATTCATAAAATAAGAGGAAAGTAGTAATTCAACAGTGATACTCTAGCACAAAAACCAAGTTATGAATTGCAGGCCGCACTATATATTGTGCCACAACAGCTGAATGCTTTAAGAATGCTGGACTGATTTAATCCGGGTGGCCATCTGATGAAAATAAAGAAAAGAAGATATTAAGTTTCTTGTGTTGAAACTGCGTAAATAGTACTTAATGAGTGCTAGGGATAATATTAAGCAATAACCATCTATGATACAAACCTTTCTCCTCTACTTAGTTGGAATTCCTTTGCCTTACATTCTTGTCCTTGTGGTTTGTGGCAGAATTGCCCTTCCTTTAAAAAAATTTTAAAAAAAAAGAAGGTCACAACCAAAACTTATAAAAAAATAATTTAAAATGTACTGTATGTGTCAAGTGACTAAATTGTATACTTACAATGGAGCAGATCCTGAGTCATCATCTGTACGAGCAATGGAGAAAAGAAAATAGTTGGTTAAAGGCAGCTTGAGGATAACTGAAACACATACCAACCCATAGGTTAGCATGGTTCTTCATCAGCTTGTGTTTTACATTTGTCTTATTAAAAAGGAACACTGCAATAGTGTGTTACTGAAAATATTTATAGATTATTCAATCAATGTGCAATATGACTTCCTACTTGAACACGTTTAGTTATTAAATACTAATAGATGAATGTTCAGTCTTTCAGCATCACGTAGGCTCATGCAAAACAAAAGCCCAAAGGGCACAAGAGAATGGAACACTGCAGTGCCAGTTATCTAAATCAATATTATACAGAGCAAATAGCATTCCAGCATGTACGGTATGGTGCTGTTAGTCAGAACCAGAACTAGAGCGTGTAATCACAAGGAAGTGAAAAGTAAAATTATTCTGTGGTCATGAATTAGGCAATGAGAAGTTAATAAAACAAGTATTTACCATGCATAAAGAACAAGATGCACATGGCATGCAGACAAATTCTAAAACCGCTTTTGTTAAAGGATAAGGCTGGCAATCATTCAACATGAGCTATGAAAAGAGCAAACCCTACAATGTGTTTCTTTAAGCACTGCTGAAAAACTGTACCGTTTGGTCAGCATAATTCATTATGACGAGCACTTCAGGTTATACGGTTTCCTGAAACAACAAGGCTTGCTAATAAAATATTTGTTTAGACTATTTTACAGTGACCAGAAGTGCTAATGAAGAGCTTGGAATGAATAATGCCGACCAAAGCTACAGTACATGTTGTAGATTAGTGGCCAATCTCACAATAGCCAATGATTAAGACACACATTGTAGGATTCTCTATTTTGAAAGACTATGTTGAAAGTAAGAAAAAAAACAAACACTGAATTACACAGACCTTATAATTTAACCAATTGCATTTCAATTCATTTTTGGTTTGCTGAATATAATGTTATTCAACTCGTTTGACCTTTTTACTGGCATAACCATATTTTTTATTTATTTAAATAAAGGACAAATTAAAACATCCTTATTGCTAAAATAATCTGTACTTAAATTGCAAGGCCAGTGAAAGAGTGAAAACATTTGAAGTACATTCCCTTTTTAGTGGTCACTTCAAAAGCAGTTATTTCAGATTCCAATAGCTTTATTTACAGGCGGCAATTTCAACTCCACCACTTCAGTCTGACATGCAGTTTTGATCACTTACCAAAACGCAAAAGCAGCAGCGAACAAAGAAGTAAAAGTGTAAATAATAAAAGTAACAGTTTCTCTAACCACTGCTTCGCGTAGAGCCTGAAGCCACTACCCAAAACAACTGCATTTTGTAGAACATAAACATCACATACCTAGTGTGGTGAAATCATTTTTACATGCAAGAACATTGCAACATGATATTTCGTTACCCAAGTGCAACTACTCAAAACAATAAAAAAATAAAAAAAATAAAGACCCAAACAAATTATATTTAGGCTGCTATGATGCTCTATTAATTAGTGGTCTGGGCTGTGTAACAGGCCCAAACCTACTGTAAAGAGGTTTGTTTCCAACACTGTAAATAACTGAAGGCTCTACATACCGTCGTTGACCTCATCTGGCTTTCTCCTCTTCTCATAGATGAAGATGATGGTCACCAGGATGATCACTTCAGCTACGATGCCCAGAAAGGGCCACAGAGCAGCCAGGCGACTGCGGACACGCAGGTGAATCTTATCAGTGGCAGTGCCAAGGTCACTGGTGCCAGAGCAGGTGTAGTCCCCCATGTCATTTTCGATATCCAGCTGATTGATGGCCAGACTGGTCTTGTTGGGTGTGCTCTTGATTTCATACTTATCGGTGCCATTCATGATAGACTAGAGGATGCAAGCAAAAAAAAAAAAAAAACGGTTGAAAGCAGTACATTGCAACACTATCTATTTTCCACCATGGACACGTGTCACTGTTATCTGACAAAACCTTACCACTTCATACAGATGAAACCAACATATTATGCTTATTCTGTTTGGGAAGTGCAAGTATCTGTCTACAACATGAGCTAGAGGGAAGCATACCACCAAGTTGCCAGTCGCGTCCAGCTTGAACCACTGCCAGTCCGTGGGGAGTGGATACCCATGGCTCACACAGACCAACAAAGCCTTGTCATTCTCATTTCCATGTTCAGCATGTTTGTACGCACCAACATGGGGAGGTGCTACATTAAGAAAGGAAGACTTGTCATATTGAAAAGATAGACAATGAACCAGGCATAAAAGTCACAAGGCAAAAATAAACACTATCAGTTAAGAACTGCTTTTCATTGTATACAAAATCACCAGGCTTATGGAATAAACTTCTTAAATGATAAATATACTTTAAATGTTGAAACACTACTTGGTTCAATGTTGGTTAACTTTCTGACATACCTACTGGTTAAATATAATCAATACAACATGTTTGATTGCAATTTTTATAAAGCTAGTTGTGTGTGTAGAGCACCACTTAATCCATATTCATTGTCTCTGAGGGCAGCGGCTTACTTTTGACTTCAATGATCTTGTGCAGCGATGGCTCAGTCAGGAACACACACTCATATTTTCCACCAGAATGGGGAGTTATTTTGTCCAAGCTAGAATAACAAATAAAACAATTAGATGTGTCCTCTGTATGCTTAAAGCTCATTTTTATGAATTTCCCACAAGTTTCCCCTGGTAAACATGTTGCTATTCTGTACAGTCTGACATGTGTTCTCATTCTCTATGACAGCAAATTAAGGTCAGAATAAGTGAGCTGCACTAGAGGCCTTTATCCCTGCTGCCAAGGCTACAGGCAAAGCTGCATAGTCTAGCTCTCTGCAAATGAGCGACAACAAATACCAAAGTAAGTCCACAGCACTAATGCAGGCAGCCAGGAGAAAGACAAACGCACAGAAAGGGAGGGGGATTCCAGCATGTAAACTGAAGCCAGCAGAATAAAAGAGGACAAATGAAGCTGAAGATAGTGACATCAAAAGTCTACAGCAAGGAGAGGATTTCATAACAGTACCGGCATTTAAGAAAATGCTGATCAAAGCAATGAGAAAGCACCTTTTTTTAAGCACATGAATATTTATTCTAGTCTGTAAAGAAGGGCTCAGGGGTGTGTGCATATGGCCCGTGAGGTCAACATAGCTTCCATCGAGGTACTTGCCGAAGCGTAGTGAATGAAGAGGCTGCACTGGACTTGGAGTCGCCTATCACTTTGTCATTGTGGAGCCAATGGGAGCCCTTGACAGGAAGCCTGGTATCCGTTAGGTTGCAAGCGAGTTCAGCAGATGTCTCGTTAATGATCTGACCATTAACTGGTTTGGTAATGATTTCAGGAGCTGTAGAGTGGGAAAAGCAGCACAATTATTAAATAATAAAACTCAGAATGTTTTTGTTGTTCTAAAAAAAAAAAA
>JAODUG010003764.1:46052-57333 GCA_027564795.1 Aphredoderus sayanus
TCTGGCCGGAACCTACAGGGCAGGCCAATTGATTTTTGAACATTAAGCCTTGTGTACTGTAAAACGTAAATCACTCAATGTAATCACTTATCAATATTGTGGACAGAGGAATTATAATGGGACTGGTATAAACATAGGTCTCACTGAAGGTGGAGACACTTTACAATTCCTTTGGAAAGATTCTTGAAATAACAAAGCTGGATCTCAACTGTGAAGTGCCCCTAAGAAAACCAACGGCACCAGAAAGCTGAAGAGAGCATCCTAAGATCAAACTGTAGTGTCAAGTCACGTGTATGCTCATCAAAACATTGTTTTGGCTTGCAGAAAAAACAGGAACGCCCTGTCTTTTCCATTTGGGCTATTTCTCAAGGGTGTTGTAATTGTTACTGTTATTGCTCTAACATGTTATAAAAGAAAGCAAGTCAAATGTCAAACCCATGAGCTAGCAGCTTATGCCCCTCCAACTTTAAAGATCATGTGATGCTTTTAGCTAGGGTGGCATCACAACTAAAAAGGTCGCCTTCATTGCACGTGCTGACAAAAGTTCACAATTAAAAATAGGCTGGGGCAAGGTCTTAATAAGCATCAGATGTAAACCACTCAAATCCTAGGTGAATGATAGGACCCTAAACAAAGAATTATTTGAAGAGGTAAGTAAGCTCTGATGGCCAAGTACACCACAAGCCTTTTCATAAGACCAACTTTATGGTCCATAGTGCCAAGCGTACATATTCTATGTAGCCCTAGGCACCAACTACAAACAAACAAACAGTTTGAAATTCCAGATGACAGTCTATGCTACCAGTTAAAGATATTATTTAAAAATATAGTGTTAGTTCATGAAGCAAAATAATAGAGAACGGGAAACTGACTCAGCATCATGATTCATCTTGATAGAATTATGATGCTATGTGTCTTATTAGAGGTGCTATTACTCAAACTAAAAAAACTACACAAACAAAAGGTTAGGCAAAGAGGAGGGTAGAATCATGACACATTTTGGCCAATTTCAACATATGTGACCAACAACGCATTATGAAGATGCATAGAAATGCTAGCACAATGTAACGGATATTATGCTTCTAATCCACCATGAACAATGACACAAACAGGGAAGTGGACAAAAAAGTATTCCATGTTTGTTGGTTTTGGCTATGGTACTGTAGGTTTTGGATATAAAAGGCTATCCACATTTAACAATAGCCTGTATTTAGAATGTTAATTATTTGGACAACTTGATGTTACTGTGATCTACCCATTAGGTCACTTGATCTATTAAAAAGGAATGTAGCTATACACAAAACCTCTAATTTACATAGAATCTTTGGGCTCAGTATTTTTTAAATAGCTTACCAATTTACCCTTCGAACAGTTTACCTTCATGAGAACGAGTGTGTTCCTATGTACAGGACCCTGTTGCATGTTCTGTCTGATTGTTTCGCAATTACCCACTTTACAGGCCAATGTTTCATTAGCTCCACACACGGAAAATGGACACTGAAGTGATTAAGGTTTAAATTACCATTAAACCATCTCTTGCTATATGTGGAAGAGGCATTTATATGTTGAACTTTACATGTTTAACCTTCTCTAACCTCCTAAGATTCTTTAACATGTTAATGTATTTATGAAACTGGTTGAATTCTGTAAAATTAATTTCCACAATATTCTTTGATGAGGTGTAATCATTCATTGTAGACAAATGTATTTAAAGTATGTATTCAGTCACATGAATAGAACCATGGGGTTTGCAAACTATGACACCGCTAGTGTTTAACCTAAACACTGTCAAAAAAATACATTGATACATAAATCATGACATCATTAGCCAATATAGACCTGTTAGTTGCATAATCCATGAATCAATGAAAAATGTCAGTAAATTTAAATGTACTTAAAGTAGTTGAAAATGTATACTAATGTGGTAAATAGAGTGCTGGTCTCACAAACATGGATAAAGACTAATCCAAGACTAAAATTAAAGTTTGAAATATAAAGAATAAAATCTCTATAAAAAGTGTATTCTTAGTTCAGGGTTAGGCTTAATCCATGTCTGTGAAAAATAACAGTGTGCCAAAATTCTGATTTGATGCCAACAATTGTGGTCCATTCATTTTTGATTTTCCTTTTCTAATATATTTAAGTATTCTAGTGTGATAAACACATTCAAGACAGGAGAAAAAAATGCATAGTAAGAGTGGCTAGTAGAGGTTGGATTGTTGAAGAAGTCATAGGCCTAATAATTGACTTCTTCTGTTAGCTATTTTATAGAAGGGACTCCACGCTGACAAACAGTCTTCACACGTTAGTAGGCCTATACTGTAATACTGTCAATAGCGCACGCCATATTTTGCCAACAGACAATATTGACCATTATGAAGCTCCTTATTTAGAAATACGAAATGGTAGTTGGAATATTATGTTGCCCAGCGAAACAGTTTAGACTGGACGGAAAACATTGGTTGATAGCAATCAATTGCTGATCAGCAGCAACAAAAGCACTACAACGTGACACCTAGAATTAGACTGGATTACGGCCCGCAAATGGTGAGAACTGCACTTAATGACTACTGTAGACGTTTAACTAAATAGACTTCAGTTACTGTAATACAACACTTGCTGCGATCACATTTTGGACGCCCAAGAGCCAATCTAAAAAACAAAATCATGTTCATCATGAGTTCATGCTTATCGGTACGTAAAATTACATTTTTGACAAAATAATATCTACAACTGGTTTATTAAAACACTTACCCTCGTGACCGTGATAGAAATATGTCTTAAGTTATATTACAAATGCAAATTATGAATGTGTATAACAGTAGCACACAGTAGCCTACAGTAACCGTACGTTACTGTTACGTTAGTATCGTACCGACAGACCAACATTAGCAAAGAATTAGGTTTGCCGACCGTATGGATATTGCTTGGATTGTTATCATAGGCTGACCAATCAGTACGTAAAGCATTGTAAACTAAACGGTTGACCAAACAGAAAGATATTAGTTTAAGAATACAGCATTGTACATCATAAAACAACATGGCTACATTCATTCTTACCCGTCGAAGCATTGGCTCGGCAAAAGTACAACATAAGGGCAATGAAACCCCAAAGTCGGTTCATGGTGAATACTTAATAATATTGTACAAAACAATCACGAAAATCCGTCGAATAATACCACTGCCGTGTCTATCCCCTCCGAAACCACTGCTGGTGGTCGGTCGTCCTCTAAGAGTTCTTCAATGGCGTTGTGTGCTGTAATCTAGCACGTAGACCAGACGTAGGCACGTAGTGTTTTGGGCGTGGCCACGTTGTTATAAAAAAGAAAAGAAAAAGAAAAGATGTTTATGATGAATATTTACAAAATAAATGCAGGCAAAATGTAGGAGTGCATGGGTTTGTCAAAATAATAAGGTAAGGCGATAAATACATTTTTATTATTATCTGCCAATAGGCCTATACAATGGTTTAATGGGTTGGTATTCTCATAACAGGAAAACTATTTGCCTTCAGAAAGTTTTTGATAGAACGTTGCCATGACTTGTCTGTTGTCTAAAAACCTCGAAAATAATCACATTTATTAATGGGATAAAAGGAAACACACACACACCCCCACACACACACGTAATTGTGTATTATCTGATCCTTGTTATAGTGATAGTAGTTTCATTGATATACCGGTAAGATCAGGTCACTAACAAACTGTACACATTTTAACTTACAATTGTAAATGCCCATTCTTACTGGATTGTAAACAATTACATGTTACATACATACGTAGGCCAATATATTCAATGGTAAACAAAAACATAAACAAGCCTTCATATACATATTGACTTGTAGCACCCACATATTCTTTATTAACATATTTTAGTTCATTTTATGCATTTCCTTACATAAGATGACATTAAGCTGCAATTTGAGAAATTACCTTGATAGCAAAATGGATGGGGAAAAAATTGCCTACTGTAATATGCAAAACAGATTCAATTTTAGAGTAGCGGATAAAATACAATTTTAAAATCCCTTTTTAGTCAATTCATTTATACGTGTTTCCAAGTTATTATTCCAACAGCATATGATCACACTTCAGTTTATTATCTCTTGTGCAGTAAAGATACTTTATCACAAGCCAACTGACACTTTGCTAATATTATGAATTATATTGGCTATATTATTAGTCAATTTTAAGACCAAAATATTTCATATACTTCCAAATCATGGAACATTTAAGTACACCATTTATCAGTGAACTTGAAGATATGGATGTAATCCATACTTTCTCTTTCACCATGTAAAGTGTTTCATTTTAAATCATACAACTTTAGAGGAGGTGTCTGTGTGTGTCTGTGTGTGTCTGTGTGTGTGTGTGTGGGTGGGCTCTCCTGTTGGGTTGTCTTCCAGCTTTGGTTTCTCTGTTTTCTCGTTGCATAAGGTGTAATAGGCAGACAGAGTCTCCCAAAGCTTCCAAGTATAGTACTCCAAATCCTCCCAGACAGCAGGCCCAACCCAGGCCTCTGTCCGTGCTTATACCATTTTTCTGTTTGCGGAAGCAACAGGAGAAGAAAAAAACTGATCTAAAAAAATAATAATATTATAAATCCTCACCAAGTCACTCCTGATTTTAGCTTCAGCACTCTTGGCAAGAGAGCAGCTGCAGTCAATTCCGCACCTTATTTTAGGTGGAGACCTTTGAGGCTACCACTCTTAACAAGGGAACGATAGACAGCTTGTAATGTGAGATGAAGGAATCTTTTAAGAGTTATCTGCAGAGTTCTCATTGCTGGTTGAACTTGAGGATGGAGGGGTTGAGGAAGAAGAAGAGGAAGAGGAGGAAGTAAAGTTCATATCTGACAGTTCTGGAGGGTTCATTGCTGTATTCTGTCCATTCAAGCTTTTCCTGCACACTGGACATGTGTCGTGCTGGAAAAGAGTGCAAAATTATGTTATTGGTTGGTTAGTGTTATTTTGTGAGTGTGTGTGGTCATTACAGTATACAGATGTCCTTTACCTGTTCAAGCCAGGGCACTATGCATTCATTGTGGAACATGTGATTGCATGGGAGCTGCCTAACATTTTCTCCAGTACTGTAATCTTCTTTACATACTGGACATTCTAGACCTGAAGCTGAACAGAGAACATGTTTTAAATACCAGTCTATACATACAGTGGCAAGAAAATCTTAGTGGAATTACCTAAATTTTTGTATAGTATATTATTTTTAATAAAATATGACCTGTTCTTCATCAACTTACAATAATGAACTCAATAAGTTTTAACTAACAACAATTTGTATTGTTCTCCATAATGAAAACATAATTTGAACTAGGTTGGAAAATATATGTGAAGCCCTAGGCTAATGACTACAACAAAAGCTAATTGGAGTCAGGAGTTAGCAAACCTGGAGACCAATCAATGAAAGTTAAGAGCTACTCTGACTTAAAAAAAAAAAAAAAAGAAGCAGAAGCTGGAAAGTACTCTAAGTTTACATATTAATCAGTCCACAATTGTCTAAATGGAAATTACTCACAGTAGCTTCTCTCCATAGAAATGTTCACCCTGCCAATATGACTCCAAAGGCAGAATGCAGAATGCTCAATGGAGGGAAAATAAAATCTAGCATAACTTTTACAGGCAAGGCTGGGATAGTGTTGTATGGTGCGGTCTGAACCACTTTGTTTGCCTTCCCATTTACTGAGCTAGGGATATGTAGAAACACCAGATGTTTTTATCAGCGCACACACAGAATGGACAGCTAGCGGACCGTAAGGAACCCCATTACCTTCCACGTTAGGGGGGTGTTGTTTGTTGCCATGTGAAATGTGGGCTTTTAAAGCCCTTTGAGATGGTAATGTCATTAAGGGCTACATAAATAAACTTGACATCGCTTCTGAATTTGACTAAATGTATTACCTTACAATTTGACCGAACCTTAAATTCCAAGGGTTCACTTTTTACATCAGCACTGAAAGTTTAATGGGTGTGTTCAAAAAAGAAGACATGAACACTTATAACATGAATGGGTAAATCCACAAATCTTTCTTGCCACTGTATTAACAAATCATTGAGTACTGTTTCTTTAAATAAAAGCTATTTCTACATCAAAATGCATGTTGGCATTACAGCACAAGTTTCTTACCAACATGCTCCTCTGTGATTTGTACTGTAGGGAGGCTTTTTATTTTATCCCTGTCAGCAGGTGGTGGTCCTGTGTTCTCAAACTGATTTAATAACTACAGAAGTAAACAAAATTATATTAACAAAATATGATCCACATTTAACCTATATTATGAGAAATATTATAACGTGTTAAAAAAAATCATATGTAAATGAAAAGTGGACACAGCATATACCTGTGTTATTATTGCATCTAGTCCATTAGCACCCCATGCATAATCCATAGGATTTGAGTGGAGAACACCCCTATTAAAACAGAAGTTAACGTTACATTAAAGACATTAGGTTGTCAGAATTGGATATCTTAATAAAAACGGAAAAAGGTACATTACAGTGCACACACGTATATAATTTCTTACCAAATCAAAGAGCGAGCATTTATATTTTGTTAGTGGCTTTCCAACCTATTCATATAGATACTTACCAGGGTCCAACACCAATATTTGGCATTGCAGTAGGTGCAATTATTCCATTCACTAGCTGTTGGATGATTCTATACAAGACGGTAGAAAATAAACAATTACATATGTGTATTAGGAGGACACACCAGATGTGCAGTATAGATACTATACTACTAACTGGTGACACAGAACATTAATATGGGGAGATTGAAAGGAAAACATGTTCCACTAGGTACTGACTACTGGACATACCCTTCTAAAGTGGGTACTCCCTCATGCCTCCCTGCTTGTCGCCTGGAACCATGACGACCCCTGGGCTGTCTGGCACCATATCGCTGACGTGATGCCATTTCCCTTTCCCGGCGGCTTTCGGTGTCGCGGTTGTCCTCTGTCCCTATCCCAGCTCCAAAGTCAAAGTTGTCGTCGAAAACACCCAGGGTAAACTGGCTATACCCCGAGGGAAATGTAAACATATGCTGGTCTGCATTCTGAACAAAAAACAAAAATGACAAATTTAATAAACTAGACCAGTGTTGTATTTGTATTTACTAAAACACAGGTCCAATATCACCCACATTATCATAAGCCATAATATGTACATAATATAAACGATTTATATATTATCAGGATTAATCTAACATCACTACAGCTTTTGCATTTAATAATAAGGGTTCATTCAATACATTATGTTATGTGCCAAGTAGGCTACTGTATAGAAGAGAAAATGGCTCAAGCACATTTGGTTCCTGGGAGGCAGAGCTGTATGATTGGGAGTCATATGTTCCACTTTCAAGAACTTGGGACTAAAGGGAATTTACATGCATGCATGCATGCATGCATACGGGTTCTCCATCCAATCAGTGGTCCATCTTATACAGCATAGCAATATGCATGTTTACATATGGAAATTACATGCCCAGAACTAAAGCTTGTAAAATATCTGGAAAACTTACATTGATATTAGATCTTACACACTATTTGTTTATTATTTTGCTCATGAAATAAGACATAGAAATGAGTGTATAAGACATGGCAATAGTATAGAGCTCAGAAACCTCAAATGTTTGCTGGTTTTGGTCCTCGTTGGAGATGGAGGACATGGAGCCATTGTCAGCACTATATAAATGACAAATAGTAAATGAAAAAAAAGAAGGTAATGACAAATTAATAACATGGTAACTTGGTGAGGAGTTAGCTTTATTAACATGGTAACTTGGTGAGGAGTTAACTTTGTAGAAATGCTAATACACACCTTCTCTCCTCCAGGAGTTCCTCAATGAAACCAGAGTCACACCTTGGACATGTGTAGTCCTGTAAACAATAATGCCAGAATTCACTACCATTACATTGGCTTCCAATGCTCTCTGAGAAAACTATGAAAAAATGTCTGTAGCGCAAATCACTTATCTGAATATTTTGTATACACAATATGACAATTTTCGTCAGCCATTTTATTCTTTACTAAAATTATTAACCACATTGTATTAACACACTACTGTTTGATCTTGCCCATTGTAAGGGATGCCCTAGAAATTACATAACAGACCTTTCCAGTCTATATGACTGTAACTACCATAGTGATGATGGTGTTTTACTGAATGCCAATGAAAGGACGCAGTGTGCTATTGTTGATGCTTTCCTGTGATTGTTCAGTACCACTTCGGCAGGGAAACCGCTTTCAGCACAAGACCGGTAACTTTACAATTAAGTCAGTACATTACAAATTCATTTGATAGTGCAATGTCCTACATAACCATAACGCCGAATAGTACTGTACGTAAACTACCTGTATGGTAATAAGATGCTAATGTATGCTTGATTTGAGTTAATGTACTGGTGCTACCGCTAGCGCACAGTAGAAACATGCTTTTATGCTTTTCTAATACTAATGCTTTTTTTAATACAGATGCACAAGTTCTTCGCAGGCGTAACTGCACTGGCCTGACTACCTACTGTACAGTACAGTACCAATTTCGTTAGCGTTAGCATTAAAAATCCTGATCTAGCTAACGTTAACTGGGGCAACTGTTATCTACAATACATTTCGACTTGTACACTTTAGATTTCTGTGCCTATACTATGAATTCATTTGTTCTGCTGGTTACTTACGGGTAGACGAGGGCTGATCTCTGCTGAACATCTGTGACAGAAGAACCGGCTGGACCATGGAGGTGCTTCAGCCATCTTTAGTCAGAAAACAGTTGAGGGAAACTGTATACGGGGCGCTGAAAAGGACAAAACTGTTTATTCCGATTTTCTACAATTTATAGAATAACATGCTCCTTGCTCCAAACCTTGTGAAATGAGCCATGATGTTAGTTCGACCTAGGCCTACTTTAAAGTTGCACGTCCAAAAGGACTATACATTTGGAATGTGGAAACGTGTAGGTTGAGCCTCTATGTTTACTATAGTTTATAATGTATGTCTACAATTTTAATAAAATTAAAATATACGTATGATTTTTAATGATGCTTATTAAACTAGCATTTCAGAAAATAATTAGCCTGAGATAAATCTCCATGGTTAATAAACAGCAGTTTCACATCACGGCTGCATCCTGTCTCATACTTAATCGCCACATGGTGGAGCCTTTGTGTATGAAGTGATATTGCTCTTGAGCTGAGAACACAATTGGTGTCCTCAATTGTTATGTACTTGAATTCTGGATTTGAATGAATATACTACCCCAAAAAATCACAGAATCTAATTTCATTAAAAAGGTACCAGTATTCCACTGTTTAGCCTATATTTTTTCCTAATTCAACATTCTTCAGCCATAAACCTTACTAACTATCAAACTACTAGGCTATTTTATTTTTACTGGATGGACACCCTCAATATTCTTAATGATAAATTATACTTATCATAAATATGGAATGACAACCTGGGGAAACCTTCCAAATAAGTTCACTTTTTTGTGTTAAAATGAGAGAGAGCTGGTGGGTACACAGCTGATAGTAACAACAACATGACAGTTAATTTATAGAGATGGACTAAACTTTCCTAATTATGTTTGCATGTATCTATAAAAGTATCTTCCGAGTGGGTTTTGTAAGATAGCCCAGTATGAATTGTGATATTGAGTTATCTTACTACCTTGAGAAATTGTTTTTGCCACATGTTGACAGTTAAGTAGGAGTTCCCATCTGCCTCTCTGACAACCAATCACAGCTCTCAAACCATCTGGCCTGATTTGATGTAGGCCTATAACTTGCTTCTCAGTTGAATGTATAAGAGCAGGACAGTGATTTTCAACATAGGGGTCACAACATTTTAATTTAATCTTATGATTTTAACCTAGTTTATAAGTTATATATAACAAGTATATTATGTTTGAATTGTTTATATATGTTGATTTATGTGTTTGGCTTGTATGACAATAGATATATGCAGAAAAATTTAGTTTTCCCTGTTTCTTGTTCACAGGGATGTTGGAAGCAATCAGGACCACAAACCTAACAACACTAAACTTCTGCTGTTGCCATACTAAACAAAAACATACTAAATCACATAACAGAAGTAGACCAACAATTTAGGAAAACACAAAGGTGTTTTATAGGCCTATTGATTTGCAAAGAATGTGTGTACAAGTTGCCAGCAGATACTGCATAAACAAAAATCACAGTATTTAACTAATTTGATGATAGAATAACAACATTATTTTTCAAACAACTAATTGATTTTTCTATACCTGAAATAGGTTTATTTAGATATGTTTAGCCGAATGCTGAATGTTCTATCCAATCAGGAGCCACATTGTAACTATGTGCCGTTGTCTAGCTAAGTGCATGTTGTGTCTGATCTAGCCGTGTGGGAGCACAAGAGACATGGCGGTCCCATGGGCTGAGATTAGAGAGCGTCTGATAGCGCTGAGGTTCGCAGTGTCTGCCAGGCTGAGGTAAGCTATTGTGTCTCGGTGCGTCACCGCCAACCCAGTCGAATCTTCATTGTTGCAATCCGACCTCGGTAGTTTGTGACTGTGGGACGTGCATGGGTCAGAGACAGGTCATGTGAAAGTAGCAGGAAACAGCTCTGTCAGACAGGAGTACCATGCACGTCACGTCATCCAGGCCATGGCTAATCTTAATTATTGATACCAAGATCTGCTCCTCACTGTCAAAAAATCCCTTTTGGCTTTTTATTCCTTATTAGTCATTCTGACATAAGAGCAGATGAGTCCACTTATGAAGTTGCAAAAGTGAAAATGCATCATGTCATGGCAGTTGTGGCAATGTGCTACAGTACATACTGTAAATGAGAAACATATATACGCACAAACACACATGAATGCACAGCAGTATAGCAGCTACCTACTGAAACTTCCTGTGCCTCTTAGTCATGTGTCTGTTGTTATCAGTGAACTCATTGCGGTATCTCTCTACCTTCGACACGCTGTCCCAAGATAAGCCTTGCTCACAAACTCCATGCACGTGCATACACGCATGCATGCACGCACACACACACACACACACACACACACACACAGACATTATGAGACCCCTAAAGTGAAAGCCAGAGGGCTGATCTCTGATCAGAAAGAGGACACTCTCTGCCTCTAGACACATGCTGTCCCAAGATAAGATTTGTTCACACATACACACCCATGCACTCACACACACACTCTCACACACACGCACACACACACACACACACACACACACACACACACACACACACACACACACACACACACACACACAC
>JAODUG010003766.1:0-11033 GCA_027564795.1 Aphredoderus sayanus
TTGATGATCGATTTGGTAATCGTATCATCTGATCTGAGGCCGCATGTTCTGGACACTTGGGTGAAGAGAGGGGCGGAGCTGTCAACTGATAACCATCTGGTAGTGAGTTGGGTCAAGGGGTGAGGGAAGACTCTGGACAGACCTGGTAAGCCCAAGCGGGTGGTGCGGGTGAATTGGGAACATCTGGAGGAGGCCCTTGTCTGCGAGATCTTCAACTCACACCTCCAGCGGAGCTTTTCTGGCACCCCTGTGGAGGATGGGGACATTGAACTTGAGTGGGCAATGTTCAAAGCCTCCATTTCTAAAGCTGCAGTGGAGAGCTGTGGCCTCAAGGTCTTAGGTGCCTCAAGGGGCGGTAACCCTCGAACATCGTGGTGAAGAAGGAGGCCTTCCGGGATATGTTATCCTGGAGGACTCCGGAGGCAGTTGCAAGGTACCGACAGGCCCCAAGGGCTGCAGCCTCTGCTGTGAAAGAGGCAAAGCAGCGGGTATAGGAGAAGTTCGGAGAAGACATGGAGAAGGACTTTCGGTCGACAGCAAAGTGTTTCTGGAAAACCATCCGCCACCTTAGGAAGGGGAAACAGGGAACAATCCAAGCTGTGTACAGTAAGGATGGGACGCTGTTGACCTCAACTGAGGCGGTAATATCGCAGTGGAAGGAATACTCTGAGGAACTCCTGAACCCGACTAACACGCCCTCTATGGTAGAGGCAGAGTTTGAGACTGATGGGGGATCATCGTCAATTTCCCTGGATGAAGTCACTGAGGTAGTCAAACAACTACACAGTGGCAAAACCCCGGAGATTAATGAGATCCGTCCGGAAATGCTGAAAGCTATGGGTGTGGATGGGATGTCGCGGATGACACGGCTCTTTAACATTGCATGGGAGTCGGGGACAGTGCTGGAGGAGTGGCAGACCGGGGTGGTGGTTCCCCTATTTAAAAAGGGGGACCTGAGAGTGTGTGCCAATTACAGGGGTATCACACTTCTCAGCCTCCCTGGTCTACTCCAAGGTGCTAGAAAGGAGGGTTCGGCCGGAAGTCAAACCTCAGATCGAAGCGTAACAATGCAGTTTTTGTCCTGGTCGTGGAACAATGGACCAGCTATTTACTCTCGCAATGATCCTGGAGGGGGCTTGGGAGTTTTCCCATCTGGTCTATATGTGTTTTGTGGATCTGGAGAAAGCATATGACTGGGTCCCCAGGGAAATACTATGGGAGGTGCTGAGGAAGTATGGTGTAAAGGGTTCCCTTCTTAGGGATATCCAATCACTGTACGCCTAAAGCGAGAGCTGTGTCCGGATTCTCGGCAGTAGATCATACTTGTTTCAGGAGGGTGTTGGTCTCTGCCAGGGCTGCGCTTTGTCACCAATCGTGTTTGTGGTATTCATGGACAGGATATCGAGGCGTAGTCTTGGTGGCCTGCGGATCTCATCGCTGCTCTTTGTAAATGATGTGGTCCTGATGGCATCATCGGTCCATGACCTGCAGCACTCACTGGATCAGTTCCCATCCGAGTGTGAATCAGCTGGGATGAGGTTTAGCACCTCTAAATCTGAGGCCATGGTTCTCAGCAGGAAACTGATGGAGTGCCTATTCTAGGTAGGTAATGAGTCCTTACCCCAAGTGAAGGAGTTCAAGTACCTCGGGGTCTTGTTCGCGAGTGAGGGTACATTGGAGAGGGAGATTGGCAGCGGGAGCGGTATTGCAATCGCTTTACCACACCATTGTGACGAAACGAGAATTCAGCCGGAAGGCAAAGCTCTCGATCTAACTGGCAATTTTCGTTCCGACCCTCACCTATGGTCATGAAGGTTTGGTCATGACTGAAAGAATAAGCCAAAATGGGTTTCCTCAGGAGGGTGGCTGGTGTCTCCCTTAGAGATAGGGTGACAAGCTTGGCTATCTGAGAGGAACTCAGGGAGTTAAGCATGTCCCCTGGACGCCTCTCTAAGGAGGTGTTCCAGGCATGTCCAACCGGGAAGTGGCCTCGGGGAAGACCCAGGACAAGGTGGAGAGATTACATCTCCACACTGGCCTGGGAACGCCTCAGGATCCCCCAGTCAGAGCTGGCTAATGTGGCTAATGTTGGGGTTCCCTGCTTGAGCTGCTGCCCCCGCGACCCGATCTCGGATAAACGGTTGAAGATGGATGGATGGATGAATGCAACACACACTGTTTACCACTGTAAACATCATATTTCTATTATTCACAATTAAATGTGTGGGCACTGACATTACGTTTTTGACAACATAACTTTTACTGGTCTTTTTCATTTTTATCTTGTTTCTCTCCAGTGCGTTCATAGCACCTGTTTAATGGAAATTACACAGGTGCTGATAGAATTGATGATTGATAGTCTCACAAACTGCAATTGAGGAACTGAAAATGCCAAAAGAGCTTTGTTCTGTCCATTAAGTGGTTCAGGCATCAACAAAGCTAGATGTAGTATATGTTTTCAGATAAAATAAGGTTGAACTCTTTGTTGTTTACTGTCTTTGGGCCTGGTCTTTTTATTTAGCTTAAGGGTTAAACCTATTGACCTTTCTTCTAAGACCATGCAGGTCATTCAAAGGACATATGATGAAAGCACAGAAATACTATATTAACAAGGAGCTAAGGCTTTTCTTCACTTAGTGTGTGAGTCTATGGGAAGGCTGCAGCTGTACTGGTCTTCTTTATAAAGAAGAACAAATCCATGAACAAGATCTTGGTAAGAGCATTAATTTACAGAATTTCCACCACACCTGATTGGTTATAGCTGGAGATAGGTCATTTCTGAATGTCAGCCTTCACCTATCCAACGGTGGTAATTTCATTCATAAACCCAGAAACAAGGGTCCCTATTATCGAAAATAATTCGTAATTTCAGATTATTGATTTACTTATGAAATATTGTTGGTAAGAATCATAATCCTGTCCTGGGCTGCCCCAATTATATGTCCTTTCAGTCCATTATTAAATATTTATTATGAAAATGTCCTAATCCATAAGTGTAGTAAGAACTCGATACACTTGGAAATGATGTCCGAGAAACATGACATCTCTTTTGGGGATGCACAAGGGAGTTGCCTTGGCCTACTATTATTCTCACTTTACATGCTGCCACATAATGAAGTCATTAGGAAGCACAATGTATGCTTCCATAAATATGCAGATGACACGCAACTTTACATCT
Source organism: Aphredoderus sayanus (assembly GCA_027564795.1). NCBI lineage: Eukaryota > Metazoa > Chordata > Actinopteri > Percopsiformes > Aphredoderidae > Aphredoderus > Aphredoderus sayanus. The sequence goes on from JAODUG010003766.1 coordinate 3,179, forward strand.
CTACTGAACCTAATGATGTTACAGCTATAAACTATATTACTGACTTTTTTCCATAAATAAGTAATAATTTGAATTGAAATATTACTTGTTGGCCCTAAAACAAAAAGAAATGAACTATCATAGACAATATTCATCCACCTTAGAAACAGAGCAAAAATGCGTTCATTTTTAAGTCAAATAGGACCAAGCTATATTACTAAATCCCTAAAACTATGTGCCTTCTAGAACACTGCGGCCATCTCAAACTGGCTTATTGAAGCCTCCCAGTGAGAGCAAAAAGAATATCAGGAATGCAACCTTAAGAAGGTATTTTGTTTTTAAGTTTAAAACATTCACACACACAAAAAAAAACGAACATTATAAAAAATATCAGTTTTGATATGTCAAATACCACAATGTACTGCATTGTAGAGATATTTTTGGAAATGACTGGCTGTGCAGCCTTGTTATACCACTTTGTACATCAAGGGGGAATGCTAGTCACTGGCTTCCAGTCTGCCCTCCTGCCCAACATGAGAAGAAAGGAGCTTTGGGCTTTTGCGCAAGGGCCATTTACAAAATATTTATTCCCAGAACATTTCTTAATTACATCTGTTCATGCTGACAGAAAAGTATTTTCTTATCACTGATTGCACAAGACAGTGAAGTCTGAGTGTTATATGCATTCCAATTCACTGAAGACATTATGCATGAAATTGCTTCACCGCTGGATATGATACAGAAGCAAGAAGCCTAAATGGATTAAATTTGATGTTGACCTTGCAAAGTTTCTTCTGGACTGGTGAGTAAACAGCTATAGGCTGTATGCAAACGAGGCACAATGACTTAGTTTGAACAATTCGAAGCGACTAAGGGCACATTCACCCCTATGGTCAGTTTGTGTTGTTCGGGATCAGGGTCTGAATAAAAAAAATTCCATGGGTTTTAGTGTTCAGTTCAGTGTTTAGTGCTCATATGGCAACATTTAACCCTTGTAATGTCCTCAGAATGACCCAAATTACTAGCTCTTTGTGGCAGATAGAAGGTGCTAAACCTAATTCTACAGCTTACACACATATGATGTGCACTGCTGTTTGAAACCCGAGGACAACAGGAGTAACTTGTGTGTTTTATGGCACTTAAAACACAAATACATAAAGAGATAATGAATAAATAAATACACTCAACAATGACAACTGAAAAACACACAAATCATACACAATCAGATGGCGTCGCCAGGTGGCCAAATATGAGATTTTTGAGTACATTACGAGGGTTAAAGTGGAAACGAACAGGGTAAACATAACTTCGCGTTGCGAGCGGATTTCAGACTGAGAATGACAGACTGAGAATGTTTTCAAAGCCACTTTTAGCCAGTAGCTTGTATTGTTGTTGACTGGCTATGCCAGTCTTGTTGTTGACTGACTAGTTTTAGCAGATTGGTTGAATTGTGTTTTCTTGCCTTGATGTACAGTTAGACATTTAAAAGTGTAGGTTTGCTGTCGTTTCACATCATTTCCTTTTTGTGAATACATGAGACGGTCAGTAAAAGGCACCAGAGATCTAATTTGCTCTATGTGAGAGGCAAGGAATCACATGCCTCTCACTCTTTCTGTGAGAGGGCCATACAGTAAGACAGAGTAGCTATTAGGATTCTATTTAGTAAACTTCACAAACTGATGTCTTCTTTAATAAGTACAAGGAAATATGTTATACAGTGGTGAAAAACCCAGCTTTGAGCATACTGCAGTCTTTAGATGTTAAATTAATGGATATTTTCACAAACAAATTAAATTCACAATGCATAATGTGTAGTGTTTCTAATATAGTGCAGGGTGAATGGAATTTTGAAATTACTAACTTTTGTTTGTATTAGATTTTCCATACTGTCCTAACCGTTTTGACATTGGGGTTGTATATTTACCTAATATCTGCACTAAGAATATATTCAGTTTTACTAGAAAAAAGACAGTCAATGCTGATCATTAGAGGTAAGAGAATGGTATCTCATGTCGTAATGCTCCATCAGATTTACATTTATTACACATTTTAAACTGTACTAAACCTTAAACATAAAAATATATATATCACAAATCAAATCACAATTGCATTATCTGTCAGAAAATTGCAGTTAGATATTCTCCCCACTCTGAATTTCACATTAAATGTTTTAGTAACACTGGTTTCAAACACGACTACAATTTCATATAGGAGTGTCCCTTTTAAAAGGTAAGAAGTCAATTACACACTATTCAGCCGTTACTTCAGCAAGGTAATGTTAGAAACTAGACTACCATGACGTTACATTCTAAACCCCAGTACTAGACAATCGTTTATTTTTGTGCACTTCTCACCTCTAATGTCAGAGTTTTTGATGAATTCCACTTGATTCAGCAGCTCCTCTACAGTGCGTTGTATTTTCTGTGCTTCTTTTTTGAGGTAATCCAGTTTAGTGTTAGTGCTGTTGTCTTCTGTAATCACATGGTCCCTTATCTCATCGATCCTGTTCAATTTTTTGCTCAGCTCAGACATTAAAACACTGTAAAATAAAAAAATAAAATGCATTTATAAATCGACTATACTTGCAACAAGGACGCTGCATTTAATCTATTTAGTAATTGAGAAAGGATTAGGGTTGGATGTTCTGTACTGTAAAACACAATGGTGAATTGTACTTGAAAAAGATCTTTCAGATTTTTCAGTCATTTTCAGTCAATTTGGAGAAAGTGGGGGAGTGGGGGTGGGGATGTCGTCACCCAGAATTAAACATCTAATTTTAAAAAATACTGTAACAGCAGAAATTAAAATAATAGCGTCAATAAAAATATGGAGCTTAGACGACTTTATAAATGTATTTCACAACCACTACAACTAAAAGAAAATGTCGCAAGGAAATTTTTATTCAGCCTACGGTTAGACTTATTTGGTGAGGTTGGCATTTGGCAAAAGCAAATTGTTTAATTATGTCATGGCTATGCATTAGTCATGCATTATCTTAGCATAAAGCCAACTGAACCGTAATGTTAACATTATATTGTCATCTTCTCCAAAATGGTAAAGTAGTCATGTGGAATTTGGAATAACAAATAGTCTACGCTAATTAACATCCCCAAGTACAGTATATCGTCGTATTTGAAAGATTTATAAAAAACTGACCTTCCCGACGACCCTCTCTCAGTCTTTGTTGTACTCAGACGTGCTGCCAATCACAGAAGCCTGAGAGGGTCTCACAAATTTTTTTTTTTTTTACAAATCAAAAAGGGTGTTCTAATTTAATTCCCGTTGACTGTCCTCACAGAACTAGACCCCCCGCCCCCCCAATTTCAAAAACTCATCAGCTCTACACAGGTTACAAATTACCTATTGTAATGAACCTGGGTTCTTGCAGGAGGAGTAGTAGGTAATTAGGGACATCTGTTGATAATTTAGTGTACACCTAGAGAGGTATTTAAGTGGAGGAGAGTGAGTGAACGAGAGATGCTGGGAACGGGACTGTAATGCTGGCTGTGTAGTCGAGGCGCAGGAGTTTGTGATATGATATGATGGCTTTATGAAATGGTATGAGGAATACAAGCACTCAGTGAAAATGGGGTTGTTTTGTGGTGTTTGCGGGCATTTAGGGCTGTCGACCCAAAACAAGACCTGCTTGACTTAACTCAATAAACAATCCTATTTTTCTAACATCTGGTGTGGTTAATTCAGGGTTTGACACCGGACCTGACTGGACAAAGGTGGTGGCAGTTTTTATCTGACATCCAGTAGTGAGGTCATAATTACATTATTTTGGATTCAAAATGGCGAATTTTACCGAAAGGTGACATGTTAGCACCTATGAAAGATTACATTTATAATTTATGTCAATATTTTATTTGTTTATTTTCATATACTTGTTAATATTTTTCCTTACGTTGCTTGTTCCAGTAGTTCCTGAATCTCAGAGAGAGGTTGTGTAGCTGGGTTATGATTCAGAGTTGTCCTGTTTTCCCAAGCACTCTTCTCCACTTTGTCAATAGTCTTCTTATAGGGGCCAGTGATGCCACTGGCCTTGATTGCATTGATCTTGTTGACCAGTCGGTGTGTCTGGTTGGTAAGGTCAGCCACAATGACGTCCCAGTCATCAAAGCACTGGTGGCACTGTTGGCAGTCAGGAAATATACCAGAATAGCCCCGTGCACAGACATCACAATGTGAGCCAGAAACACCTTCCACACACATGCAGTGTCCATTGGTTTTGTTGCACTGCTGGTTTGCAGTTCCTTGAGAGTCACAGTCACAAGCTGAAAAACATAATACACAGTTCAGAGTGATTGTTCTAAAACATTTGTCACAACAAAATTTGTTTTTCCAACACCTGCAGTTGTGTAGTGAAACACTATATCTCCTTTGGTTTCTTATTGAGAAACCATTAGCCTGGCACTTACTAGTGGCCTTATTTTGCATTTCAGGGGACAAGGACAAGATCAGACTGCACCCAATCTGCAGAGAAAATAATCGGCTGCAACCTGCCTTCCCTCCATGACTTGCATGCTTCCAGGACCCTGAGGTATGCTGGTAGGATTGTGGTTGACCCCCTCACCACAGACATGGATATTTAACCTCACTTCCCTCTCCTTTGGTTCTAGGGTTAGGGTGAGCAAAATGTAAACAGTAGGTGATGGGGATGCTAGAAGTACCTGTGTGCAGTTCTGACCTCTTGCTGACTGAGAAAGTGTGGTGCATCATAAAAGACAAAATATGCTAACAAAGGCCCTGTACAATATGTGTCCTTGAAGACCTCAATAGTGTATGAAGGGGCTGGGCAATTCTGATTGCTAAATTTCAAATGGGTATTTTCAGTGGCCAAACGTGTGTGGCCACATGTGTGGGTGGGTTGCTGTCATCAGATTTAAAATAAGTGTATATTTTCACAATTATTATATTCATAAGATAAAACATCACATAATGTAGTGTTGTCGTGTTTCCAATAGTACAGGGTAAATGGAATATAGAATATTTTCCATACTGTCCAAACTTTTTCAGAATTGGGGTTACATTGGTGCACTTTGAATATATTCAGTTGTACTTTTCTAGTACAACTGAATATAATAAACAGCTGCCATCTGGCTTCTATTTGGAAGATGAGGGTGTGGAAATAAGGCCACAGTTTTGCTGGGATGCAGCTGGAGTAACATACTTATGCAAATTAATACTGCAACCAGTAGTGGCCCTTGATCAGAAGGTTTGGTGGGGGATAATGATAATGATAAAATGTAAATGAAATTGTAAGTGGACTGCATTTACTACTACTTTACTGCTTACTACCGGGGTAAAAAAAAAAGAAAAAAGGTTTTTGTATAATCCTGTAATCAAATGGAACAATACAACCAGTTCCAAAAAACACTTAGACTTTTGAAAACATTTTACTTCAGGGCGGAGGTGAATGAACACTGTATGAGTTTTGATGAGTTTTCACGAATGCAAAGGTGAGCATTGGCGGAGATGTGTTAATAAGCCAATTAATTCAAAGGAATGTGGATGATGGCAATACACTAGATTTCACAAGGTTTATTTTGAATCTTTAGAACAATCAGAACAATGGTAGAAACAGTAGACCTGCAAGCCTACTGAAGGTGAATTGAAGGAAAATATTAAGTTTATACAGTATTCTAGCAGTTTACACATTTATGTTTTGAAACAAAATGTTCAGTCACAGCTTTGAAGTTTTGGATATTATGTAAATTGTTTTTCAGTAGATAACATGGCCAGTGCATTTAATCTGTTTTGCGACGTGATGTTCCTTAAGAACGTTTTAATTCGTTTTAAGGGTTGAAAAACATCTCAGACTATGCTGTGGTCATCGGAGTAGTGATGAGGATTCTAAGCAGTTTACCCAATTAACACATCCTCTTGCATTAACTATAACTGTGTCGCAAACCCCATACACTATTTGCTCCAAGATTGAAGCTCCTCTGCGATTGCCTTTACCAGTTTACAACTACAATACACAAATGTGCCTGTGACACTGTATGCCTCAACAGTGTCAATTCCTCTTCTCAGAAGTTGTGCGTGTGAGTATTTCTACACGGAGCATGATTTTATGGAACAAACAGGGGGGCTGCGAATTAAGCGAAGCCGTGTCCCCAAACTCATCCAATATGAATTTTAATTTGTTAAGTTTAATTTGTGAGCATAACAATGCACAAAATGTGCATTGGGGTAGACATCTTGCATTCTCACTTGCTCCTCTCATGACACTATCTCTATTAATTGTCTGTGAAATAAGTCACACCGCATTTTAAATACATTCTGCATTTGTCTTTCTATCTATTGACTTAAAACAGAAGAATCTCTATTGGACAGTGTTGGCTGTGTCACTGTAGCGGCAATGGGTGGACATGTTTTTCAGATTAGTTATGATATGGCCCTGCATAATATCAAACAGTCCAGTCATTCGTATCGTAAATCTTTGATGTACCTCTGAAAACTGTGTTCATGGATTACATTACTAACGAAGTAACCAGTTCGACTAGGCCTCTGAAAACACTGGATTGCAGTCTCGTCTAAATGCTAGCTCAAATTCCCTGCAAAATCGTAAAAAATAATTCACTTGGAAAGAATGTGCCTGTTTTTATTCACTTATCTGTTGTGGGTGTGTGCATCCACAACAGATTGCCCCAGCATTTCTCGCTTCAGCTCACAATTTAGATTAGATCTGCTGGCCTTGTGCATCTTTGCCTTCGCTGAAAAATGCTTCAGGTCACACATCCCCACATTGCTCCAAACATCCCATTGTCCCCCTATAGTAGAGCGGAAAAGCAGGCACGGAAAACAAACATATGCCAAACAACAAACAGTCGGCACACCTCAACCTCACCTCATTCTTCGTCGCTGTGCCCCCACCTTCGCTTTTCACCCATGAGCCCAGCACACCCCAGCCACGTACTTTCTGTTGATTGTTTATTGTTTGCACGTGTCGGTGGGGTTAATGTTTGGAGATGTCTTGTTTAGTTTGTCGGTTATTGTCTGCCTAATGGTTGCTGTTAGCGTGTACATTTGTTTTGGATTAAATGTCAATCAAAAGACTAGATCGCCGGTACAAGCGGCCGAAATGGGTTCTGTCAGGAGGGCGGCTGACTTCTCCCTTAGAGATAGGGTGAGAAGCTTGGCTATCCGAGAGAAACTCAGAGTAGAGAAGCTGCTCCTCTAAGTTGAAAAGAGCCAGTTGAGGTGGTTCGGGCATCTGGTAAGGATGCCACCTAGGGAGATGTTCCAGGCACGTTCAGCTGGGAGGAGGCTTCGGGGAAGACCCAGAGAGATTATATCTCCATACTGTCCTGGGAACGCCTCGGGATCCCCCAGTCAGAGCTGGTTAATGTGGCTAGGGAAAGGGAAGTTTTGGGTTCCCTGCTGGAGCTGCTGCCCCCGCTACCCGACCTCGGATAAGCGGTTGAAGATGGATGGATGGACTTCAAAGGAGCTGTGTAGATGTTTAGTGTTGTGTATATGGTTAACGTGGTAAGTTTGCGTGCCGCTATTAACATGCCTATTCGTTAACATTAGCCTGCTAAAAGACATCAGATTAGTATTTTTTGTGACAAAGAATTAATTTCTGATATTTGCAGTGCAATGTTTGTCGTGTCTAATATAGGCAAGATAATTAATTTAGCCTATGCACTTTGGGTATAAGTATAAGTCTGCTTTACGTTGTGATTTCATTAATGGTCTGTCTCTCATTCATGGTTTTATAAACTCTGACTTCCTGATGTTTTTTAGTGTTTGTATATTATTTTGCTTTCACTTTATTTACTTATTACTACTACTATACACTCACCTAAAGGATTATTAGGAACACCTGTTCAATTTCTCATTAATGCAATTATCTAATCAACCAATCACA
>JAODUG010003767.1:0-11033 GCA_027564795.1 Aphredoderus sayanus
TCTCTCTCTCTCTCTCTCTCTCTCTCTCTCTCTCTCTCTCTCTCTCTCTCTCTCTCTCTCTCTCTCTCTCTGTTTCTCTGGCCTGACCTTCCCTGGGTTGTCTTCCTGTCTTCTGTCGGCCAGCAGGGGACAGCGAGGGAGAGCGAGGCCGGCTGTTGCCGTGCCAGCCAGATGGCAGGACCTAGCCTGGGACGTTAGACTGGGACGGGGGTCGGAAACCCACTGGCCAAAACTGGTTTGTGTGGCAGCAGACAGACACTCTGTAGGGACAGTCCGCCCGACTGTCAGAATGGGCTAATGAGCTGCCTTTAGCGCGGACTTAAGTGAGTGGGGAAGCAATGCGGATGAGAAAGGCAGGGGCGGGGTTAAGGCTAATGAGAGGCCACACCCCTGAGCTCGCCACGGTTGCGAAACAGTTTGCGGCAGGTGCTGTTTGTGGCAGGCGCTGCTCTCACACCGTGATAGGAGGCAGAGGCAGAGGGGGTCACCATGAAGATGATTGGAGGAGAAGAGTCCACGCTGTGACAGCAGGGGCTGCTGGGCTTGATAGGAAACGGCCGTGGTTAGTGTTGCTGCCTTTGAACAGGAGTCCAGCCTCCCCTATTACACCTACTTCTTCTTTATCAGAGATGGAGCCGGTGCATGATTTGTATCAAAGGACCAGGCCCACTGTGTTGTCTCATGATGTATGCAGTGTGCCCTGTCTGGGGCAGAAAAAGCATGTAACTCGGCCCCGTGTATAATGGATCACAAATCACAGCGTATGCTTTATCTAACCCCTATTTCAGAGGAGGCAGGGAGCGCCAGCTGTTTTACTCAAACGCACCCAGAAACCGCCGTCTGCATGCAAATACGCAGACGTGCCACTAATACATTAGAGGGGCACTTGTTATGAGCGCTCGGGGTGAGACGGGGGCAACTCACGCTGCCCGGCTGACGACCACGCAGTTCTGCCCGTTCCAAACACCCAGCAAGGTGCGGAGATGAAAAGAGAGGCCCTGCCTGTGCTACATGGCTAATTTAAGGGCTTAGCACTTGTTCTGCTAACGCCCATTAATCCTAATCCTTCTTTAACCCCTTTGATGTGGAGTCGGGCGCGATTTAGGGAGGGCACTGGCCTAATCCCCGCGCAGCAGAGACCAGAACCATGCGTGCCGGAACCTTCCAATACTAATAAAAACTTAACTCATGCTCAGTTTTGAGGCTTTTGTTTTGGTATTTCATTCTGCTCTCCTCCAAGAGGTTTAATGCAAGGTTTATGTGCATTCACAGGGAAAGATTACTCAAAGCAGAAAGAGCTGTAATTGGCATAATAAGCCTTGAGCATTAATGTATTTAACTGATTATTGAAGAAAACATGTAAGCTTTGTTGAAGTCAAACTTAGGATACAATATTTGGTCTCTTGTCTATTTTTATATTTTGTGCTCTGTGTGTGTGTGTGTTTTAATAAACATAGTAATCAAGAGAGAAGCACCACTGTGTCTACACCAGTGGTAGTGAAGACATCAGTCATAAATAGTCAGTACGGTTTCAAGGCTTTAATGTGCTCATCATAATTACCAGACTGTGTGTGCATAGCTACATGTAGGCTAGTCGTGTGTGTGACGCGTGTGTGAGCATACAGTCTGTGTTTGTACTGGCGACACATGGCTACATTTGATAGAAGAGACAAGGGAAAACGAGACTGTGGGAGAATTTAGATTTGGTGTGGTAACGATGGTGGGCAGGAAGGTAATTGAAAAGGAGAAGCAGGAGTTTGGTTTTGGGGTTTTTCTAAATGAGGGACCAGGGATGGGCGGGTCTGACCACGGCATGGGCCTGTGTGTTTGTGTATGTGTGCAGTACGTGTGTGTGCGCGCCTGTGTGTATGCGTGACGTGTGTGCGTGTCATTGTGTATGTCCACATTTGTATTTCGAGTAAACAGACGCACACAAACACACCAATGCACGTTTGTGCCATTTCCAGCCCTGTGTTAGTGTATGGCTCGGTGGGGACCACACAGGATCTCAGCCCCGTGCGTCAGAGAATGTGGCAGCGCTGTTATTATTGATCCAGCCGCAGACGTCAAACCCCAGCGCCTCTTTAACTGCTGCCCTGATTCAAACAATATGCCGGCGCCTGTTTCATCCATGTCCAAGAGAGCTGAATTATTAAACACAGCTCAGAAGAAAAGGTCCCTCTCTTCACAGAATGGCTTTACACAGATCCACTAGAATGGAGCCACTACCGGGGATAAAACAACCCTCTTCATTACTGTAATGAGAGGAAGAGAAAAATGAATAGAGAATTACACAAAGAGAATACAAATATATCATATACCTATACTGTTAAAGAAAGAATGATTAAAAATGACAAGCGCTTTCAGTAGCATTTAATTCATGTCATGATGTCAGATCATCATGATCTTAGGGGGAGGTTTATTGTGATACAGTCCTACAGTAGACTCAGACAATGCCATTTAACAAGCTAATGTCTGAGGTGTGGCATCAATATAGCTGGACTTTAGGATGTTCCTATTTCTTCTGCTTATACTACAGACCAACACATCTCAGATTCCATCTCTAAAGGTACTATAAAGAAGCGATGGCCAAACAAACAATAGGAAACAAGGGTAGGTGATTCTAAGTCATATGAAACTCTGTTGTCACAGTTTTCAGAGAAGACAACTCCAGCATGAAATAATACCTAGACACGTTTTTATTTAAACTCCAGTTTTACATTGTTTGATTGTTTGTTTATTTGTTTAAGCTTATTTGGTATAACAGATTTAGTTGAAAGAATTTTAAGAATCGTTCATGTGGACATACCGACATACCGACCCTAATTCGAGAATCAGTCATCTAGATTATAATGACTGCTGGTATGCTCATATCTGCATGGAACCAAGATGACAGAAACTGAATCTGACTCCGAAGAATAAATCGCAACATCCAGTCTGCAGTAGAGGCCACGGGCAGCAACCTGCTGCCTATCTCAGAGGAATATGCTAGAATAAATATCCCTGACCCCGTCTCCCCATATATGGTGGCCATTACCACCACATATCACCAAAATGCCCAAAACGTCCATTGTGGAAATGTCTTTGACCAACCCAGGCCAAATCATCTCATCATCTTAACCAGGTCAACACTGAGCCAACAGATTCGTCCTGATGCCCAGTGTGTGTGGTTTCCAACCACCCTCTGTACAGCACACCCGAGATGGACAGCTCCGCTCCCTATGGACAAATCCCAGCTGATACGATTTGGAATCATTTTTAAAGCACCGTGTCTTCAGGCTTTGTTAGGGGACTCGCTGGGTGGTCAGTGCATGTGACCTTCTCATAGTGGAGCACGCTGCCCTCCATCTATCTGCATTAGAGGACACTTATCAGGGACAGGAGTCAGCCTGACAGCCACAGCTGGCCCTCCCCTGGAGGAAGAACGCCGGCCAGCTCACAGAGCCCAGCTGAGGTGTTTGCGTGTGTATCTGTGTTGGTTGTAGATATGCGTGCATATGTGTCTCTACCCCTGTGCGAATATCTGTGTGCGTGTGTGTGTGTGTGTGTGTCTGCGTGGCATTGTTCTGCACAGATAGGACCCTGTGACTCCAAGATATGCGCAGCCTCATTAATTAGAGGTTCTCATTATCCCCCCTCAGGCTGCAGACACTTAATCAACACCAAGCTCCAGTGAAGGCGCACACATACACACAATGTGTGCGCGTCACACACATGCGAAGACGACGGCAGGCTTAATTCTGACACAACACGGTGTAAGAATGGAGTGCTCTTCCAGGAGGTGAATGGATGCTGATGGTGTTATTTGTTTGCCGTGATGTATGGCTAAACAGAGGGGCTGGGTGACATGGCTGCTGAACACTTTTATTATTGGACTGTTGTTAAGTATTTCTAAACAGATCCATCCATCTGCCACGTGTTAATGTGGAAGTAATTTGTCACGTGTGGAGGGAAATTCTATTTGCATGTTATGAATATCCATATTGAATGTTTTATTAACAAGATTCTCAAGCATTGCCTTTCCTTTATTGCCACTGTGCTTGTTTTAAATGTTAGGTCTTTGTATTAACAATATCTTTCTTAGAAGAAAATTCCAGACTCATTTCTGATGAAAGGAGTTTTAATGTATGCACAAGTGTGTGTGTGCAGGTGATATCTCCATGTATGTGCCAGGAGTAAATGTATTGCCATGTCCTTGGCTTATAACGTATTGCTTTGAACCTGCATCCCATGTAATTAAAGGCCACTGTTTATTCAAATGGAATAGAGATAGTGCAAGGCCGGTGTTGTGACTTCAGAGCAGGAGCCTGAAAATAAATTGCTCTAAGAAGTGCAGGAGTGCTATCTTCTACTATTTTGTTTTGTTGTTTTTGGTTTGGGCTTATAACCACGTTTGTGACAGTGTTCTTTACCCTTTTGCCAGACCACTTCTGTTACTGTCATCTAGTAGTCTCTCTAACTCCTTCTCTCCCACTGGCTCTCTTATATAAGGCAGCACACAGACACATATACAGGCATGGAGCCCTTGCATACAGAGAGGTACAATAACGGCTAGCCCACACATTCCGGCCAGGACGTACAGGCGGTGGGAGCAGCATTTTTGAGGGCATGACTGGCAAGAACAAGCAAAGGAAGCACAAAGTTTAAAAACAGCTCCAAGTGGTGGAAAATGAAAGAGTTTTTTTCTTTCTTTCCGAGGCTGGAGTCTGATTTCCTGTGCGGCTCTGATTGGGAAAGCAGAGGCACGCAGAAGGATCCTGCCTCTGTATGGAGATGCCAGATGACAGCTCTCCCTATGAACACGGGCTACTGGAGAACACAACACTGGAGTGGTCTCTGATTGATCATCAAACATGCCTTTTATGGAACAATCGCTGGCAGACACTTGCGTTTGATGTTGAGGGCTGGTTATTTGAGTGTAAGCCGTGTTAGCCTGTACTGACTGTAAATGTGACTGGTATTTTTCTGCTGTGACTTTTGGGTTCAGCAGAGGAAGCAGGAGCCCGCAAAGAGATGGCCACATTAATAAGACCTGGTTAAATCCTATACTGTAGGTGTTGGCAGCAGTTCACTTCCACCTCTTGCCTTTAAGTCCAACATCTTGAACATCTTGAATCAAATCAAGAAATATCAGTGATGTCATGACAGCATTGCCATGCAATGAGCTGTCCCTGTGGTCATTAGTATTTAAGTCCAAAAGATATACAGTATACTATAACACATATTTACTTAACACTATATTTACTTAGCCTGTTGTCCTTGCCAGTTTAAAACGCACTACCTTAGTGTGCCAGAAGAGGGCGCGGCCCGTCATATTGAGGTTGGCGCCGTCTGCTGGAATTAAAAGGTTAGGGCAGTGGGTCATTTTGACCCATGGGACAACAGGAGGGTTTAATGACTCACTCATTCACTCTTGACCTGTGTACCTAGTACCTAGACCCCACAGTGGACAGGTTGCCGGGGCGTGTGCATGGGCCTGCCGGCTGTGGCCTCGGCAGTATAGTGTCAAGCAGCGTGTTTTGTTGGTGTGCATCCATGTGGATTAGTGAGCGCCCCCTGGACACCAGCAGGGGCTGGTCACTGCGGTCATATGTCACTTGTCCTGCTCTATTTGGCTTTTGTGATGTGAGTGTGACCTCCGGGTGCACCGCGCGGCACTCTGACCCCGAGGGACACTCAGCCATTGACACAAGTCACAGCGCCAAGGGGTCCATTATACCTAAACCAATTGAAAACCAGTTGCTGCTCTGTGTAATTTAAAATGATCCCTCCCCATTCAATACTCAATACTGTCCGTTACCTTAATTCCCCCTTTCACCTATTTAGTGATCATTTCTCAAGAGTATGCAGTGATCGGATACTGCCACTGGCTCTATCGTACCACAGTGACACCCGTAACCTACCCTTGTGGCATGTTGGCTGGTCACAGCAGCAGTTCTGTTTTGACTGTTGATAGCTATGCTGCTTTGGAGTTGTTATTAATCTGGGCCAGTGTATGTGGCGGAGATAAAAGCAAATACAGGCTGTGCTTAGAAGATAAATGACTTTGTGGTGAAGTATAAAAAAAGCATGCCACCCTCTGGTCTGTTGACCTTGAGGCATGTACTCCTGCAGGTTTACCCCACACAGTATAAGCATAAGCATAGCCATTACTCTTAACCTTCCCTGTTTCAAAGATCCATGCACTCTTGGTGTTGGTGTTATACACCTCCATCCAGCCCCACAATATAGTCAAGGACAGTAGGCTACAAACTGTGGAGTGTTGTGTGAAACACCTTATGCCATTAATGCCAGTCTAAACAGTGAAGGGCTTAATGGAGTGTTGAAAGGTTTATATAAAGCTTCTAAGCAGGTGCACAACCAGGACTTTATCTGGCAGACGGTATTGGCGTAAAGAGACGGATTGCTGAATAACAACGTGTGGTACACAGCGCAGCCTGAGAATAATTTGACATGTGATATTTTATTTTTGACACAGACGATCAAATTCATCCAGCGTTGTGACATATTCTAGCAAGATTTTGTCGTTATGCGCACTTTTGATAAAGCTGTGAGCGTCGGCACTATGACCCTGTTACCTGTGACTGCGCCACTCCGGTTCCACGAGTGCAGAGTAACTGCAAGGCTCGACAAGAGCAGGGAAGGAAGTCATTAGAGAACTGGAGTCCAGTTTGTTGCTGTTGCAGGATATCCTTCCAGCTCCTCACAGAAATTCCAGGGATTTTTTTGTTGTTACCTCTTCTCCTGCAAGTAATTCCCTTGTCCATGTCACACTATCTCCGTGGAGCTCTGTTTCACTGTCCTTGAACACGTTTCAAATCGTTACTGTGGTGCTGGAAAGGGAATCGACAATTGTGAACATTTTTGTATTTTGAAGACAAGCTTTGCCTTTCTTTTTTCTTCTTTCTGGAACAAAAATATATGGGCATAATATGTTTGACACTGCGATGTACGCTGATTCACTGCGATTGACAACTTCAGCGTTTAAATAAACTTAAAGAATTTATTTTTCCTATTACACAGTCGCAGCTGGATTGGTGGTCGAAAGAAGCCCTGCTCCGCTCGATTCTGCAGCCTGCGAGGAGGGGGTGGCTCATAGCGGACTTGTAGGCTACTTTGGATTTACGCACAGGACCTTTCCTACCATATCATGTACTTGAGACTCTGATTTATTATCTGGCCGAATCTGTGGATTAACCCGGTCTCTGTGTGACTGTGCCAGCTCACTGAATTGACGTAAAGCCGTGAATCACACATCATGCGCCGCGACTTGGAGCAAATATGCTGCAAAATTGAGGAAAGTCGCGAGGCAGCATGACTTGCGCTTGGAATTCCCTCGAATCTCTATTCTCTTCTTATATAATATCTTAATGCTGTTCATTTTTGGTGTACAAATATGATGAAATGGCAGCCCCGGAAGAAGGTACGTTTATCCGATTTTTCGATTATGGCCATAAATAACGTTTCTCTCGTACTGTAGCCTACAGTAGACCATAAGTTGTCAAGAGGCTCGGCCGTGGGCATATAGGTTACTGTCTTGTTTAACTTCTCCTTGTATCAGCCTACATGTTGGAAGTAACAGTAATGTGACCAGAGTAGAAGGCAAGGAAGTTGTAGCCTAGTTATAAGCTACATGTCATTGTTTTTCGTTTCAAATTAATTTTCTGCCCAATAGTCGTCAGCAGTGCAGACTATTCGCCCAAGACTATATTCGCTTTTGGCTACATGTGCAAATTACCTTTTTTAGTTTTTTTGAGACGATGTCTAGATACGTAATATTTTGTCATCTTCTTAAGGATGTTGTCTAGGTTTCAGCTTGTGTGTAAAATGCTACAGTAGCCTATATCCTACTGTAGCGCCTCGATTAAGGGGCCATAATGGCTGCGTTGATTAATGTTTGAGCGAGGGTTTACGCTTGCCCAGTGTCAAATCCCAATACAGAACTTAAAACCCACTTAAAAATGCTTAAAGAATGTGAAACACCCCCTTTTAGCACGCCAAGCCAAGTGACACAGTACGCAAAAGTTATACAATGACCTGGTGTCTATTAAATACACATGTAGCCTACTTATGTACAGATAATTGCGTAAAACTACTTACCCCAAACCGATAAACAAAAGCAATATTTGTATTTACTTTATGTAAGCTAAATCTTAGTTCAGATCATACTCAAGGTATAAAAATGTAGAAAACATATTTGTGGCGATACAAATCATAACCAAAACCTGTCACAGTAGCGCTGTTTAAAGTTTTGACCACTAGGGGGCACTTGTCTAACAAGAAGCAAACGTTTTCCAGAGGTGGTTTTAACAGTCCAGACGCATTGGAATGATCAGCTGGACTGTTTTTCCATGTTATCGCCGGCATACCATCTTAAACAACAATCTACACCACTTTTTCCCTTTTGCATCTGTGCTTTATCATCAGATTAACTAAAATGAGATCATGCTTTTTCCTATTTGCTACTGAGTGACCCTATAGTTATAGTTTTCCTTTAGCATGTGATTTATAGTCAGATGTTAATATGTGATCGTGTTATTTCATACTAGCGGTTCTGTGAACCCATAGTTTATGAGCTTTAGTGTGGATGGCCTTGTTGTTGTTTTTTCAATCCACACTATATCCCTGTGCTCGGGTCCCATTTCATCAGCTGTTTGTGTCTGTGTGCGTCTCAGTAATGAGGATAACTGGAATAATTTAGTGATGATGAAAGGAAATATTCTCAAACCCGTGCTTCTTATTATGGAATTATTAAGAGAGAAAATAAAATGGTGTGTGTGTCCTGATCATTTCAACAGCTGTGCCAGTATCTGCCAGAATCATTCAAGAAGACCCCCCCCTTCCCCACAGTCGAGGACTGAAAAACCTTTACTCACTACAGAAATTCATTCCCACTCACACTGCAGAAAATCTGCCCAACCTGAAAATCTGGTGTTTTTTTGTGTTTTGTGTTGATTGAGTCTTTAAAGTTTTGTTTGTTGATGTATACATACAGTATGTGCACATACTGAAACACACACAATACTCCTGAATGCAATTTCACAGTATTGCAAACACATAGACAAACAATATTCGATACAATATATAAAATCATTTATTTTCGTTTAGTTTTTCTTAATGTTTTTTTTTGTGTTTTGTGTGTAATTATAATTTTGTGTGTCATTAGAATATCTTCTTTTACTGAGCTAGGTACACAGTCTGCGTTGTGCAATGTGCAGGTCTAAGCATATTGCAGACAGTAGGACAATGGCATGAAAATACAACCACTCTGTTGCAAATGTAACGTTTTCTTCACAAGCACATACTCTCTCATGCACTTATAGACACACAATAATGACTCTAAAGGTCCTCGGGTTTTCTCAATCTCACTTATTGTTTATCTGCTTTCCAATCGGTCACTTTGTTGTCACTTGTATTTCAATGAAGATCAATAGGAGAGTGTAGGTGGATTCATATTGATCGGGGCCAGTGTCCGTGCTGCCTCTTCATAATGGATTGCACCAATAAGTTTGTAATTCCAAACGTGATGTTGAAAAGCAGAGTACCGCTCCCTCACTGTGGATGTCAGATAGCCCATCTGCACATGGGAAGAGAACGGGATTTCAGAGGACGGAATTACATTTTTGTGATTCTGTGACTTATTGGCGATGCCTATAACACCTGAGCCGATTAGAAGAGTGTGCATTACAGTGCTGCGGTGGGGAGGGTGGGGTGCATTGGACTAATATCCAATAAAAGCCAGATAAGGCCAGCTGCCCAATGAAAATCAATGTATTCTGTGGAGATAGCTTTGTTAGGGCTTAGCAGCTCAGTGTAACAGGGAAGATATAGGCCAATGACATTCTTCCCTTCCGCTCAATGCAAGCCACCATACTTCTACAAGAACATGAGCCCGACATTCTCGGTAGAGGATGTTACGGAATGCTAATGTGCCTCTAGAAGTGGCTTTGTGAGGGGATAGTGGGAGCACACAGCAGCACAGTCACTTTTAGAGGAAAATCAAGCATACACCAGACAGCACCTGTCCTGTGAGGAGACTAGCCCAGTGAGCCAGGTACCTGTTGGAAATGTCAGTGTGCCGGCCTCTGTTGTGAGAGCAGAGAACAGGGCTGATGGAGTCCCTCTCAAGTACAGTCATGGGATAAGGAGCAGTATACATGACTTGAATACTGCACCACAGAGAAGGGCATTTTTCTGTGGTGTGCCGTATATTTCTGTGTATGGGCCCATAGCCGTAGCATTAAAGATATAGTATGTGGACATTTCATTTATACTATGCATTAATGTATACATTTTGTGCTTTTGAAAACGTCTTTTAATTTCACAAAACCAGGCCGCCATATGTTTTTCTCACGTCATGTTCATTTTATAAGGGCTTAACCTCTGTAATGTGCTGCGTGGCTTCAGGTTCAGCTCTCAGTTTCTGCATTTGGAGTTCATGGTCAGGCTCATGGCAGCGCGACCCACGGCACAGGAGCCGCGCGTTCGTTCTTGTGGTCCTGCCAGATGTGCTTCCTCTGCTCCTCCCAGTTGACCCGAAGCCTTCTCACCTGTGCTTTAAGTGGGACAGGGCACCCTCCCTGCCTCTGGACTTTGTGTGGCCAGGGGAGATTTGGGAGTTCCGCAGTCAGCAGGCACACTGTTCCACTCTTACATCTTAGACCAAGCTCATCACCTTTTAACCCCCGGGGTGCTGGCGGCCGAGGGCTTCTCACGCCGTGTCGATTCTGTAGTATTTATGAGCTGTGCGGTGCAGGGGAAAGGCCTATCTCTCCCTCCAGCGTTCCATCAGTCCCTGTGACAACTCCTGGCTGGCAGCAGCACAGCAGGCTTTGAAATGCATTTACAGCAGGGGAGAACCCGGCAGAATGGGCGGGGGTGCAGGAGGGGGAGGGAGGGAGGGAGAGAGAGAGAGAGAGAGAGAGAGAGGGGGAGAGAGAGAGAGAGAGAGAGGGGGGGAGAGAGAGAGAGAGGGGGAGAGAGAGAGAGAGAGAGAGAGAGAGAGAGAGAGAGAGAGAGAGAGAGAGAGAGAG
>JAODUG010003768.1:0-11033 GCA_027564795.1 Aphredoderus sayanus
GAATCTGAGGCTGGGAGAGAGAGAGAGAGAGAGAGAGAGAGAGAGAGAGAGAGAGAGAGAGAGAGAGAGAGAGAGAGGTCGCCCTGTCAGATACAGTGTAAGTTGGTTTCTAAAGGTTTCTAAATGATTTAAAGATATTAGGCACTTGTCTTACTGGGTTTCACCGATACAAAACTGGATCTTCTGCACAGTGTGATACAACGTGCCTTTTCATCCCGCTTCTTTCATGTACACATCTGTGCTTGGGTACGTTTGCACGTTTCCGCGGCTAACTAATGGAGCATCCCATCTTAAGCTCTCACTTCAGATGCAATTCTTAGCAGCTCTGATGGATAAAAAGCACTTTCACGTTCTCAGGAGGGGATGAGGAGGCGGGGGCGGGGGGGTGGGCACTATTTCTGGCTGTGCCAGAGGAGTGGGGGTGCTTTTCTGCGCTTGTGTAACCAAATTAAGTGCCAAGTGCTGTCTCATTGTTGGACCCACACTGGACCAGTTGCATAATGGGCGCGGCGTGCATTTGTGCTCAGAAACAGGCGCACACACTGCCTATGCATTTGTTGCGCAATTGCATAATTGCGCACAGTCAACACACACACACACAGAGAAAAAACTTTGTTGGTTATTACACGCAAGTATTTCTCCCAACCCCCTTATTAGCCACCTCCCCTTACCTCAGTACATGTGTCTTCTCCTGCTCTCCCCTCTCTTCCCTTTGCTTTTTCTTTAATTTCCTTAGCTGTCCATTCTCCTTTTCTTCCTTCTTCTCGCTCCTTTTATCCTCTCATCACCTCCCCTCTCCTTCGACCCCGTTTCCTCTCATCTTCCCTCATTAAATGATTGACTGCTCTTCTTTCAAAATTCAACCCCATCAGCTAATTGTTCCTTTTTAGCTAATTAGCTCTGCCTGCTGCGTTTAGCATGAATGACAGCTCTCGGAAAGGCCTTATCAGTCTACTGCACCAAAGCACTACATTTTTTCATTCCCTCTTATAAAGCGTTAGTAACGCTTGTGGTTTTTAACGAAGATCCCTGGCCATTGGAAAAGAATAAAGACGTTAATCGCTATAGCTTTCCATGTGTGCTAAAAGGGGCCTCTGTCAACAGGGCCCCATTCTTCGCTGCTTTGTGCTCAGGTGTTGAGATAAAAATGGATGGGCTCAACTCCTCTTCTACTTCTCGTGTATATGCCAGGTGATTGAACGGAGTGAAATTCCGTTTATCCAAAAGCTGACACGCTGTTTGAGAAAGCAATGACTTGATGGTGATTATCAAGGCTCGCTAGGCAGTGAAGAAGGTAGTTACATTGCCCCAAAGGCTTACCAGGGACCATTGGTCTAATCAGCATTTGTCAAGCTTCAAATATGTAAGAAGGCCACATCATTGATTAAAAGATGAGCTGCTCCTGGAATTGTGGACTGTAAAATCCTCTCCTCTCCTCTCCTCTCCTCTCCTCTCCTCTCCTCTCCTCTCCTCTCCTCTCCTCTCCTCCCCTCCCACCAGCAACATCTGTCTAGAGCTAATCAACATGGGTCACATCACATGGCCCCCGATGGCGTTTCCAGGCCAATCAGTGCAGTCGTGCATGCAAAATACTGTATTTCCTTTCCACAGTATCCACAAAATTGGCTACCCTGAATTTTGTCTATCAGTTCTGACATGTTATTATTTATTCAGGGGGTAATTTTCAAACAACAAACAGGAAGAATTGCCTGTTGAAAAGTGGGACTCAATACACTTTTGTGGGTCAGATGTGTCCTCTTAATGAATTTGAAATCATGCAGACCATAGGCGTCGGAGCCATTGTACGAGATGACAAGACCCCCTCACTTTAAAAAATATTCATTTGAACTCCCCCGACTTTTACCAAGACTGACGTGTACTTCAGCACATCAGTATGTCCACAGCGATTCAGTGTTGCATTATCACATCCAAGTTGGAGGCTACACAATATCTTTCTTTGCTGTCACTTCAAAGTGTTTAGCTGTAGGTAAAACCTTCTTGCTTTGTTACACGCTTCTATATTAACGCTAGCTAACGTTAGATTAATGTTAAAGTAATTGATTTAATGTTAACATTTGCGAAAATGTTTGAAAGCTAGTTTCCCTTGTTTTGTTAATTTAACATTACGGTAGTTAGATTGGTCCCCCCCATGTTCATATTTCAGACGCCCATGATGCAGACACTTTGATATTTTAAAAACATAAGTTGTCGGCATGACACTATTGAAATTGAGTTGATTTCTGAACTGCAAGACATTTTTCTAAATGGAATTTTGTCCATATATGCCCGTATATCCCCAATAATAAGTTATGAATTACCACACATTTACAAGTGAGTATAATTCCATGGTATTAAAATACAGACACAGAGAGATAATGAAAACACTGCAGGAAGTTCTCCTGCACCTGCGTACAGTGTAGTGTGTGTAACCTCATTAAAGGCCCCGCCTGTTACACAGTTTGTGTCAGCGTGACCTGTTCCCGCCGGAGACGACTTCTGAGAGACCCAGGTGGTTCAGAGGCAGTCGGCATTCATTACACACACACACGCACGCACACACACACACACACACACACACTGAACCTGAACACACACACCTGAAACACTAAAAATGTAAATAAGGCACTGTTTGTCTCTTTATGGGACATTCCTTATTTTCTTAGACATTCCTGTGAATTCATTAACTTTACTGTCAGGGTTCGCGACTGCATATATTAAACTGTCTAAGTCATTGGATGTTTCTGAATATGCACCCTGGAAGAAAGTATTCTGGACAAATCTGTAAGTGCCACTGATTTTAAAATTAAATTGATTTCCATTAATAACTCACACAGAGGCCTGTGCAAAATCAAGTTGTGACTAATGACAAAATCCTCACATTCCAGCAGCGTCAGATTTATTCTATACTATATAAAAAATATTTAAAAATCAACTTGTGTAACTACCTGGAAACAAGACAGAGACGTGGGGAAGACATGCTTCAGTGCATAACATAACTGCTTGTGCTCAGCCTACACTAATGCTCATGAGAGTCCCGAAGCATACGCACGCACGCACAATACACATACAGCCATACGCACGCACACACACGCACACACACACCCGCACACACTCATACACTGGGCTGAGGCAGGAACCTTATATTGGCTTCTTAATACAATCATTGTACTCTTCAGGCTGGAAGAGATGTAGTATTACATCGCACTGGCGACAGAACCAGTGAAATACTGGCAACCTCCTCGCCACCCGGAGATTGTTTTCTCCGGAGTAAATAAATGAGAGAAATGAGCCTGTGTGTGTGTGAGAGAGAAGTACATTTGTAGATCCACCTTTACCACTGAGCACATTCCCCTTTAAGCAAGGCACTTGAGTGTATTAATATATATGTGAATATGAAGTTTTGGTAGTTTGGTAACTGAAAATAATAAAGTTATGAAATGTGAAGAAAATGGTTTCTGGCAGTTTGGCAAATCATTATAGAACTTGAATGTGGTGCAGTTTCAGCTCAGGCCTATTCTGGTATTTCAGCTGACTAAATAGAGCCCTTGCTTGCCATAGTTGTTTTACTGCTGTGTTAACCCTCCTGTCGCCCTAGGGTTAGGGTTAGGTTACAGAACAGTTCTTTTGTGGATCATTATTGCGGGTTAATCGTCCCGTAGTTCTTGGGTCAAAATGGTTAGGTTAAAATTAGGTTAATAATTAATAATTATTTTAGTATCATTTACTATGAAACCTTCTGTTGTCCTAGGGTTGAACCTCAAGGCTGACTTTTGTGGGTCATTTTGACCCCAGGGTGACAGAAGGGCTAACTTGGTGGGTAAGAGCTGGTATAATTATTATCGTTTATGCAGTATATAATAACCTATAAATGCATCATACATACAGAATTAGCATATTACTCTACCCCTGCCTTTACAAGGAATTACTTTCACCTGAAGTCGTACTGAGTGTGTTTGGATTGGATACACACCATTGAACTCCCAACATTGGATAAAGCACACCTTTGCTTAGCTCTGCTTCCAGTGGCAGCACACTACTTTATTAACTAAAGCTACTATTAACGCCAAGCTTCAACAGGAGCCAAACTTGCCCTAAATGGAAATATAGTGTAGATAGTGTAGATAAATCAATAGCATAATTGAGCTGACAACTGCAGTTTAAAGCCTCGGGAAACAGTCCCTATTATATGGGACACTTTGAAATATAGTTTGTTTTTTAGGGCATGGTTAGTGATGAAGCCAGTCACATTTACTGTCACATCTGGTAAACGTTGATGAGTTATCCTGGTGGCTGGCTGGCTGCCAATTTCCTCTGCTTCCTTTTCATGCCATTGTCATGTCATGTCCTTGCTGCTATTTCAATTAATTATTTTGATTATTATTGCCTGTGCATGTGTGTGTCTGCCCAAATCGACTGTACATATGTGCTATATATGTAATGTAGATATGTAAATGTATTTCTACTCTACATAACAGGCACGGGCAAACCTCAGTTTCTCTGCATTTATCTGTAGAAAACTTAGAAAGTAGGTTTTCTTTGAAAAATGTATCAAGGCTTGGCTCCGGTCTGGACAGTTTCCAGGAACAGGCGTTGCCAAGAGCTCGGAGTCAGGCAGCTGATATCTCACTCATAGAGAAGACACACTTGCCGCATAGGCAACCTCTGACCTTTTGGGAGAGGGTCTCCTGCGTTCTCATCTGAATACTGATGTTCACGTCCTGGTTTTCTGAGAACCATGACGTGTCTTGACCAAAGGTGTTGAAACCCCAGCAATTGTATTTTAGAATGAAATTTGGTTTCCATCTCCATAACATTTCCATGGATTTTTATAGTTGTCATGGCTATTGGCTATATATATATTATATATGTGTCATTATGTTGGTAAGAAACAAGGGGCCATGTGTCGTGATGTGTTGTTATGTAGATTTACTTTGTTGTCTGTGTCCTCATGTCACAGGGAATGTCCTTCCCATTGTGCTGCATGGTTTTGCCTTTCCCAGCAAGTCCCAATCAGTTCAACTGCCTGCATGCCCCTTTTCACTGCTTGTGTCCTTCACCAGTCATTCACTTGCTCTTTCTCTGTTTTCATCTAGTTCTCCTTGTTTTCTGGATCTTCGGTCTGTGTGTGCGTTTGTGTGTGTGTGCGTGCGTGCGTGCGTCTGTGTGTGACAGATAGGGAGAAAAAGGGGGGCATGCATAATTTAGGCTGCAAGGCTTAAGTTTGTCAGTGCCAGCATTGGGAAATGGACCAGAATTTGTACCTCTACTCCCCTGCCCACCCCACCCCTCCCCTCCCTCCGCTCTGCTCTGCTCTGCTCCTGCCATGTCCTTGCCTCCAAGCCCCTATCTGGAACATTCCCCACTTTTCACAGGGGGTCCGTAAGTGCTGCCATAGACTTTCTTCCTATCTAGCCTGAAAACAGACAGGTGACTGACTTTTCTATACTTTCCAGTTCACACACAGTTGCAATTTGAGTGTGCGATACAGTTTTGTGCACTGCTGTTTCTCTGTGCAGACAGGAAGAAGGTTTACCTTCTATGGCTGTCTATGATAGCACTTCCGGGTCACGGAAGACAAGAAAGCTCTGTATCTCTCAGTATATGGCATTTTGACTTCGGCTTGCGCTGCCTGTGCCTGGCTCCAGCACACAGGACACTTCACACAGCCTGGCAAGGTGGCAAAGCCCCTGTACAACCTGAGCAACTGGCACACGTGGAGCTTGTGTGTGGCGGTTGGTGTGAAAAAGCTGGGTCAAGAACGCGGGTGCTCTTGACCATGTTCCAGGTTCACAAGCTTGAATGTACATTTAGTTTGAATTTGCGTTCTCACGCTTTTTGCCACCATCTGTCACTTGCTCCATATTTTGTTTTGGTTCACCCTCCCTTTGCTCGCTTCCTTCCCTTGTTCCCTAGTGTCTCATCTTCCCGGCCTTGCAGTCTCTCCTCTCTGCTTCTCTCTCCCTTTATGTTCCTGCCTCTTCTCAGAGCTGAAGAGAACTAAATACTCTTAAACTCCCAAGTTTAATTATGTCCACATCCACTCTTGACTAATTTTGTTTGTATAGACTGTGTGTGTGTGTGTGCGTGCGTGCGTGCGTGCATGTTGATGTTCATTAATGAATCTGTGTTTTTTCATTAAAGGACCCAAATTAACTTCACAGTGGCCATTGACTTCACAGCATCGAATGGTAAGTATAGCATTCACACACACACATGCATACGCACACACACACACACACAGGCACACACACACACACACACACACACACACTGTGCACTGTAATGAAAAACATTAAAATCTATTCAGGATGTGTTTCATGGCTTCATAGTCCTAAAATATGGATTTTCTCTGCAATGTTTGTGCCTGGATTATCTGTTTGTAGGCAAGGTGCTAACAGATTTTTACCCCATGTCTAGATTTAGATGGTTATAATTTGTTAATGGTATTAAAGAGTATACCACAGTGTCTTTCAGGGAGCGTAGGAGGGTAAATTAAAATTGTTTCACCCCTCTCAGATAGAGAGGATGTTAAAATGTCCAAGTTCACATTTAATTTCCTCCAGATACTACGACCCCCAATGTTAAAGATGTGATCTCATCCTGTAGTGTATTGATGAGAAGGAAATCAAATTGAATTAATCAAAATTGTTAGCGTATTTGAAGTGGTATCTCCACTAAGTAGCCATCCACACTAGCCATTGTGTTTCGGCAAACATTAACTGGCGATAGCTGCAACACAGTCAAAAAATACAAAGTGTGTATCTCACAATTTTGACGTTCATTAAAATTGGGGCTAATTGTAATAATGAAGACAAGAAAGCAGCTACAGGTGGTGTAGGTTTGTTGGAAGGAAATATACTAATTTATGCCTTTGGATTTGATAATGGTAAAATATTTGTCTAAACGGCACTTTAATAATGAATGAATTATTATTTTGGATAAAGAGTATAAACACATATTTTGGAGGAGTAAACAAGAACATAATTGTTATGCAATCAACTAGTCACGAATTGTGAAATTATACATATTAGGAACATTTGCGGTGTGTGTAATGTGTACAGTACATGTTTTTATATTTGGCCTGCTGTGTTGTGTGTGTGTGTGTGTGTGTGTGTTGGGAGCACATGCATTTACTGTATGTGTAGACAAACCAGTTCTTCCACATCAGCTCACATGTGAGTGTGTGAATTTCTCTCCACGTGGTGTTTTGGGTCCATCTGCTGGCATCTGTAGACCCGCCCACCTGCCCTTCTGTTGTTCTTGCACACATCTGTGTTTTGTGGTAACACAAGGGGTGAACAAAATGTCATGTGATTCTGTGACTATGAGCCCTTGTTGAGGAGAATAATGTACACACATGATTGAGCCTTTGAATGACGTCTCCCTCAGATGATTTGCAAGCACTTGTTTAGTCCAAAACAACTTAGTAGTGAATGAAGGTATTTAAGTAGCAGGCAGCTTGCTAAAAGAAATATGCAGTTAGGCTTACATCAGGACCTTTCGGGAATTTACAGACCTCTAGACTTATCCCTAACTTGAACTAAAAGGCCTTTTGACTGATCAGGTCAAGGTTGAACAGTTTGTGGAACTTAACTTTCTCACTACCCTTTGTTGCTCTGGAATCACTGTATTCCCTTCAAGATGGTAAATGCTGCAGCTAAAGAGGTGACAATAACATAAAACTAAGACTTAAATACATTTTGATACATATCACTAGAAAACTAGAAACTGCTGCAGTGGTCTCATAATTATTTCTGCAGTATATAGCTCAGTAATGTAAATACACTTTGTATCACATGTGGGTTGTCTGTGACACAACAAGCCATGTGGGCTTGTATTTAACATGGGATGGCCTAGCGTGTGGTGTGACGATGTGCTCTGATCAGAACTCCCTGTGTGTGTGTGTGTGTGTGTGTGTGTGTGTGTGTGTGTGCACGTGCAGGTAACCCAGCCCAGCCCACCTCACTGCACTACATGAGCCCGTACCAGCTGAACGCCTACGCCATGGCGCTGAAGGCTGTGGGCGAGATCATCCAGGACTACGACAGCGACAAGATGTTCCCCGCCCTGGGCTTCGGGGCCAAGCTGCCGCCCGACGGACGCATCTCCCACGAGTTTGCCTTGGTGAGGGGGGAGGAGAACAGGGGCGAGAATGTGACAGGGGAGGGGGGAGAGTGAGGAGGTGGAGAGAAAGAGGAGAGTGAGATGGAGAGAGAAAAAGACTATTGCAAGGGCGGGAGGTGAGGAGTTAGGAGACAAGGGAAGGAAGCCAGCAAAGGGGACGAGGGAGGGTCAGTGGAACCAAAAATAGAGCAGACAGATGGCGGGAAAAAGCACAGAGGGGTGGAGGAGAATGACAAGGAAAATAAGTGTCTTCCTCCGCTTCTCCCCTTCTTTAGTTTGTTCTGGCTGTTTGGGTGCGTTTGCTCGTCTGTGGACATGTTGACTGTGACTGACAGTCTCATATAGGCTGATGTGTTGTTTTGCTGTGGCCTCGTCTTCATCCTACACAGAACGGGAACCCTCAGAACCCCTACTGTGCAGGAATCGACGGTGTGATGGAGGCATACTATCAGAGCCTCAAGTCAGTCCATCTATATGGACCCACCAACTTCTCACCTGTCATCAACCATGTGGCCAGGTAACAGACACACACACACACACACACACACACCCGCGCACGTGAGTGCGTGCAGGCTCTTCGGGTGTTTGTTTTGGTTCTCAAACCGCGGGCCACGCATGCCAAAAAATTACAACTCATCTGTCATTCACGTTTTCAGACTCTTAATTCAGTACTTTGTAGAAGCCCCTTACATCTGCGAGTCTCCTCGGGTGCATCTCTACAAGCTTTGCACACCTGGATTTGGGCAGTCCGTCCCATTCTTCCTGGCATGTCCTCCAAAGCTCTGTTAGATTGAATGGGACGTGCCTGTGAACTCCATCCTCAGGTCTCTCCACAGATGTTCTATGGGCTGTAAGTCTGTGCTTATGCTGGGCCATTCAGAGACAGTCAGAGGCTCCAGCCATGCCTTCGACTAAATGTATTTATTGATTGACAGCCATAATGTTTAGTTAATAAAAGACTTTTACCTTATGGAGTTAATACCGATCAAACCAATGTATCGTCATTTATAGTTTTAGAACCCTGCAGTGTCTAGTGTTAGTTACGTTTTTTACCGCAAGCTTCCATTTCGGTTGCCATTGCCTCCGTCTCCTGAGTGATGGCTCCAAATGAGCAGGCTGCTCTCCTAAGTGGCGAGAGCCGTCGTTAATGAAGTCCCTGACCACCTGCTCCATCGCCCCGGCAGCTGGCGAAGGAAGGACCGCGCACGGGAGGCTCGCGGAGGCCCGGGTCCTCTGGGCACCTGGGCGATGTGTTACCCAGCGCCAGCCGTCACGGTGCCCGAGCGAGCCATCCGACCCCGGCCCCATCCCCCCCCCCCCCCCCCCGCCATCCGCACGATGATGAGTACAAGAGTGACGTAGGGGCGAGACGCCGTCGGGGAATATCACATCGCCGAAACACAAGTCGCGCCCGAGTCTCTGGACAAAACAGTTGTTGTTTTTGACGTTGGCTATTCTATATTGCGGAGAGTCATTACACACTTTGTGACAATGCTGACAACGGCCATGTGTGTGCGTGTGTCTAGGTATGCGTCATTGGTGAAGGATGGTTCGCAGTACTTTATCCTGCTCATCATCACAGACGGCGTCATCTCAGATATGGCCCAGACCAAGGAGTCCATTGTCAATGTAAGAGCATCCCATAATAAGAAAGTTGCAAAGCCGCTTGGTTAATACTGCCCATCTGCCATTACCAAACTATCCAATCCCACTGAATGCTTCAGTACAGCTTTTACTATTGAACTACCATTGAAGTTAGAAGCTAAATAAAACAAGGTTTGATTTGATCTTATTCATACAAAAAGAAAATAAATAGGTGTTGGCACAAGCTGATACACACATTTACAGTTAAAATGGAAATTTAAATGGGGATGGGGGGTGGGTTGGGTTTGTTGTTAACTCCGATGTCATACTCTATTCCCAACGCTGAAAGCTTAAAGCCACACAAGCAGGAAAACCCAATTATAATATAATTTACAGTGAGGCACAGGTGCCACACCCCTCTATTAGATAAAACATATATGTTTATTTATATCTGTACCCTCTGAGCATCAACAGAGATAATCACGTTTGGAACAGCGTCACACAACTGTGTATTGTAACGTGACGAAAGGTGATCTTCTGCAGCATTCTTCCCATTCCTTTGCTATACACCTCTCCTTCTTTCCTGATGACCCAAATGGGGCGTAGGGGAGGAGGAGGGGGCTAATATGACTGGGAAGCCTTTAATTACATTTTTTTCCCTCTGTTTGCTGCGCAGCTCTTGCTTTTGACAGCATATTATTTGCCCTGTGTCTGCTCTTTCCATCACTGTCAACCCGCTGCGCGGCTGCAGAGGAACTCGAGAGAGAGGTCAAAATGAGTGGCGGCCATTTTGGTGCGAAGCCGCTGATGCTCCTAGTGTCTCCATGATAAGGGGCAGAGGCAGGGGCTGTTGAAACGCCGTGGCAGAGAAACTGTCATAGAAGTTGAAGAGGGAGAGGTGTGAGGAGGAGGAGGAGGAGGAGGAGGAGGAGGAGGAGGAAAGAAATGAGAGGTGAAGGATTTCAGCGGGAAGAGGAGGTTGAAAATGTCACAAAATGTATACATAATATTTCTTGGAAATGAAGTTGTTTTGATGGGGTTATAAACTCTCTTACAAAAACGACTGTACATTTTATCACACTGCGTTTAAAGACATTTTAGATTTTTATATTTACTTACTTGTTTAATTTTCCCTGCACATTAATTAACAAGGGTTGTTAACCTGCAAATTTCTCTTTAAGAAACAGACAGTATGAGGAGAGAGAGACAGAGAGAGAGAGAGAGAGAGAGAGAGAGAGAGAGAGAGAGAGAGAGAGACATTGAAATGGAAGGGAAATAAATGTAGAAGAATTATCCAGTGGCCTGCAGCTGGCAGTCCAAACGTC